>CAVNZG010000322.1:0-112000 GCA_963693315.1 Diogma glabrata
TGTTGCATAATTAAGGCGAATCACAGAGGTACAGTCATAAAAGTAAAGATTGTTTCATTAACTTTAAAATATATAAATTTCGTTGTTTTTTGTGCCGTTTCTTACCCCTTTGAGAAGCGATTTTCCTTGAAATCTAGATTGATCTATTAATTTTATATGCATTTTCCAATTTATCAATTGGGTATTGGTAACCTTTCTGTTGATTGTCATACTGAATTGTTGATTTTGACACTCTTTGAGGGGGATGTGCCTCATATTTTTAAGCTTTGAGATATTTCAATTAAATTTAAAGTATTTTTTGATTTAAAAACAATTAATGGCAAATGTGTCCTTTAAAATATTTGTTGTATCTAAAAAATATTTCGTACATATAAATAAAGTTTTAAATTTTTTCAAAAATTATTTGGAAGTTTTCCACTTTGTAAAACTGCAAACAAACAAAACCATGGCATCAACAACAAGTTTTAGAAAATGCTAACTTCAAATCAAGATTTTGTGAGCTCCGCTGTCTAGCTATCTAAGTTTGTTTTCTTTATGAGGTCAACATTGAGAACATAATTATTTCTATTTCCTTCTAAAAGATTAAATTTTCAATTAGTTTAAACAAGACAAATTACTTTTATCAATTATTTACTAAAAATTGTATTCCTTGCCATAATTTTCAGTCTCCTTGATCGTCCAATTAAAACAAAACAAAAAATAAAATAAAACATTAAATTCACATTATGTAACCTGAAAGATTAACGAAGCATTCATTTTAACTTTTGTCTTCCAAATTAAATTGAATCTTATGAAAATGGAATATTCATGTTTTATGGCTGGTTTCATTTTGAGTACAAGATTTATTTTCTGGACAACAGACAAATAATGTTATTTATGTTGCTCATTGAATTAAAGTTTTCTGTTATTCCAACTATTAAAAGTTAAGACGGAAATGCCATTAGATGGCATATGTCGTTTTTAAAAAGCCACATAACCCATTTAAATTACATAAAAAACAAACAAAAAATATTAAAGCACAAAAAAATGAATAATATTATTTGTCGCAGTAATTTAATTAGATTTAAAAAAATAAAGTATCGTTACGCAAAAACCAAAATTAAAATCAAATTATTTATAATCGAATTACATTACCCTCAACTTCGTTTAAAGTTACACCAACAACCATCACCAATGTCACGTTAAAAAACAACATAGAACGAGAAACACATCCTCTAATCACCATAATATAAATCACTTAATTTTCAACCAAATAATAATAGAAACAAACAAAAAACCGAATAATTCCTTTTATACAGTAATTTTTGTTTTATCTTGAAAAAAAATTTCATAAATAATCTTAGTGAAGAAAAAAAAATGAAATAAATTATAAGAAAATAATAATAAAAAAACAACATTCTCCTCAAAGTAGAAGGAAAAAAAATCACAAATGAAACCACAATGAAATTATTACCAGCTCCACCCACAAAATTAAAATGCAAATCAAATGGTTTGTATACATAATTTTTTTTATTTCGTTTTGGCTTTTCCATCCAATTAATTAAATTAATTTTATTTCTACCGCCTCCACCTTCTATTTTGTTCCTTTTTCTGTTTTAAATCTTGTCATTTTTTGTTAATGTATATTTTTATGCATATTGAGTGAAAGACTGTAAGACGAACACAAAAGACATTGACCAAATTCACAAATTACTAGAAATGTTGTAACATATTGATTATTTTGATAAGATTAATTATTTATTGAATTACTAAATGATGCACGAAAAGCTTCACATTTAATAGTGACACGCTACTTAGTAGAGCATAACAACATATAAAAAATGACATTCAACATACAAAAACAGTGCCAGTAGCGGACTGGGCCACCGGGACATCGGGAAAGGTCCGGTAGGTCGGTCGCCTTTGAGGCCGGTAAATAGTATTTAAATACAAAAAAAAATTACCCATAAACATTTTACTTCATTCTCATACTAAACCAAAGCATAAATCTATTATAATACACACAAATACAACGGCTCAAAATTATAGGTCAGACTAGATGTATACTGCCAAAGAATCAGCTCTTAGAATATTTTTGGTTTCCTTGACGATAAATACAATATCTTACATGCAGATTTGCTTCTTAGTTTACATACTATGGGCTCTAACGATCATTCCAAATTCCCAAATCAGGCAAACGGCCTCTAACCTTCTCGAATCATTACTAAAATTTAAAATAATTCAACTGCACATTTTTATTTAAAAAAATTCCAATTCTCTGGTCCTCTTTCTGAATGCGTTAATAGCTTGCATTATTGATTTAAATTGCTGACAGCTTACGAGATGGTCCAAACTATCATATTTTCTTGAGGCACTGGTATCCCAGTTCTACTATTTGTTTAGAAAAACTTAGATTATTTAGTCAACAGGTAAACATACTATTAGGAGAAGCAAACTTCAGTTGATAGTTGAAGAAAATCTTCGTTAGGAGAGAGTACGCATTATTTGCTGATATTTCAATCTTGGATCCGAAAGTCTTTAAAAACAATTTTGGCACCGACTGTTTAGAAGATCTCAGTAAACTTGTGATGAAATGTCGTCCTATAAATACTGGGTCGACACTAAGCGAGGCATTAAAAGACCTTATGACAAAGTGGGACCATCTAAAATATCAATAAATATCATTTGTAGTACAACTGAATTGAATGATGTTTCAGACTGAGACTCGGAGTTCGTTGGCGGAAGTGTAATGTGTATGTTGAAAATTATTGGCGAAAATTGTTTTGTCTGGGTTTGTAGTTTATTGTCAAAATATAATTTATAGATGGAAAATCGAATCAAGACGCCAATGATGTGAACCCGACCTTTTCCGTTTTTTTTTTCAACCTTCGGAATCGTTAGTATAATAAAAAAAATATTAATACGTGTTTTTGATTTTTTTACTTTTTCTCTAGTTTTGACACAAGGTGGTTCGATATTTCTTAAGATCAAACATTAAAGTTAAATTGTGTTCGAACTGCAGAGTCAAGCTCAAATGTGGAGTATTCGATTTGAGGAATTGATTTTTTTTTTGAAAAGTACTTAGTGAGACTTTAAAAAAATATTACATTGACAAAAAAAAATTATATTTTTTATATTATTTTTTTTAATTTCAACTCTTTCAACATAGTTATTTCAAAAGAAACTTTTTTTTATTTTGTGAAGATTTATTATTTAATCAAAAGATACTAAAATTACAAGAGCCATTATTTTTTGTTTTCGAGAAAAAACCATTTGAATATATTCTTAGTTTAAGTTTTTTTGTACTTTGTGCCATTTACTAACAACTAGTTTACCGATTCCATTCAACTTTTTTTTGTTTAGAGTGTATTAAAGTTGTTTTTCTTTAAATTAATTTTTTCACTACAAATTTTTTTATTTTTATATTGAATGGTTTTTCATCGTTAACTATAGTAATGTTGTCTCTCATGTACCTGAAATTATGGGTTCTTCTATATATATTTATAATGGTGATCATTATTTTTAATTAAACTTCCTTGCGATTCATTTCATTTCAGCGTGATTTCTTTTAATTAAAATGTGTTATGCCCGCCAAACTACGTGTTGCTTAACACGCATTGTTTGATCTAATTCGGAACAATTTAGTTCTGTATGACTGTGTTAACTGCAAGCTAGGGCTTGACAGTTCAAACAGCTAAAAAAGTAGCACTAACCGCAAAGACTAACTTCTCGTTAACACATTTCATACTTTCCATCTTTCATTTATGATACAACTTCATTGCATTTTTCATTAACATTTTTATTAACAATCAATCGTTATACCTACACTTCGGACTCCTGTAAAACATCAAGGTTATAATTGTTTTTGTTATATATACTTGCACTCTATTTGAAATGCTTCGTATTTTGTTTATTTTCCTTGTTTATATAAAAACGAAGAAATTAAGAATTGATGGCGTTAGCATAATGAAACAGAGAGAGAGAAATCGAAAAATGTTACAATACATGAACATTTCCAGCTTTTTGCTTGTATTCTTAATTGATAAACGGGTGGTTCTAATTTTTGTTTAGGTTTTATATATATTAAATAGATAATCGATAATCGAATAAATCGATAGAAAAACAAGAAAAACGTTTTGGAAAATGAAACAATCTGTTATTAACTGGTTTCGTTGTATTGTATGCATTCATACACACGACGACTTAAAGATTTGTGCAATCAACTCTCTTACTCCTCCATGTTCATTTAATTTTTAAAAATATATAAAGAAGAAATATTCTTCAAATTTTTGAGTTGTTATTTTGATTTTAATAGAAATCAACTTGATTGAATCAGTTGTTGGTGATTTTTATATAATCAATAAAATTAATTGAAATGAAAAAAAAGGGTCCTCAATTTATAAGAACAAAAAAATTATAACATTGTTTTATCTGTTTTTTTTAGTGATAAATAATAAAAATTCTAAAACGAATTTATAAGTTTATATTATTCGGGAAAGAAAAAAAAAATATGAAATTTATGTCTGTTTTTGTGCAGTTAGATTGGGTAAACTGAAAAGAATTGCCTGTAGGAAGACTAACGAATTCAGTGTTTCATCATAATTCATATTGTTGGTTCAGAATAGATGATGAATGAACAATGAATGTTTCTGGGGACTCACAAAGGAAATTTATTATAAGAATTTATTTATAACTAATTTATAAGAAAAAACAGGGGTCTGGAACCACCAAGGCATGATTTAGAGTCTAAATGGAAATGTCTTTAAATTCGATGTAATCGAGTTACAAACAAAATCAACTCAAAACATGAACGCAAAAAAAGATTATTACATATATGTCATCACATCAAGTAAACTGACCCTTTTGGATTATACAGGAGCATCAAAACACCTGTCAACTATAATGTAATTTTATGTAATTTTTGTCGTAGGTTCTTTGTGTCGGTTTCTTAAATATTTTTTATTATTTTTTAAAATATAACATTATGTTATTTAACATTATATTTGTACCGTTACGTTATTCAGATAAAATACATTTACAAAATTTGTTAAAAATGATTTAACTTAAAAAAAAAAGTGAAAAAAAAATATTTTAATTTAATAATAATGCCAACATTTTGAAATAATTTCAAACAGCGCAGATTTCCTTAGTTAACAATTGTAGATTTCGAATTGTAGATGAATTGTAGAATTGAACAATTTCATTTTCTCTATCTGGAATATGAACCACATTTTCTAGGGAGGGCGGGGGGGGGTTTAAAATTGGTCTAGGTGGGGCCGCGCTCTATGGGGGTTAGTTACGCCAATGAAGATGCCGAATTCTAAAAGTACCCTTTTTTCTTATCTTTATTTTCATTTTTCAAATATTTAGTTTTTGAATCAAAACATACTCAAATTACAGACAGGCGTTTTGATTCGTTGACTAGAAAATCCCATTTGAGTATTCACTAATAAAAAATAAGAATGATTTCAAATTCCTCAATATGTATTTGTTGATATTTTATGTCTTCACTATAGAAGTGCTCTTGCTAGAAGATGTCATGATGTAATGCGAAAACCACATATATTATTATAAAATCTTTATAAATTTAGTAATTTTTTTAAAAATTGCTAGAAATATTTTATACTTATTTTAATTTACAATCAATGATAATTAGTTATATGAATTTTTTATTATAATTTAAACTAAAATTCACCATCTATAGTCCAAATGTCAGGTAAATCTACAACTGTCATATTTTTTGTTACTAATTATTCAAACTGATTTGTTTCGTCAACGAAACACAACGCCGGATTAAATCTTAAATCTAAAAATAATGCTTGTCTGTAATTTTAGTATATTTAAGTATATAATAAACCCTTAAAATATAAAACAAATAAAAGAGAACCAAAAAAATTCCTTTTGAAAAAATCATGTTTTAAGAATTAAAATTTAAAAAAATCATCTAAACTATAAATTTTTTCTTATCAGTGTAATATTTTTATAAAGCCAGTATAAAGTCAGTTGTATAAGGACTTTTCAAACAAAAATTTACTCAAATCGATTAACGCGTTCGAGCACAATTTAACTTTAATATTTGACTGTCACTAAATTTCTTAAGAAATTTCGAGCTACCCTGTGTCAATTTGTCAAAGCTAGTGAAAAAATAAAAAAATTAAAAACACATTCAGTAATATTTTTACACATTTTTATTTAACTTGAGATTTGACAGTTGTGTTGAATTTTGTTATCAATTTTTCAGCAACTTCCCAGTATGGGATTAGTCTCAAATTTAAAAACAAGCTTGTCGAACCTGTCTGTACGCGTTTCTAAAAGTTGTAGGCCAAAAAACATAATAAAACTGAAAAAATTAATTCCAATTTTTAAATAATTTTTTTTCCATCTATAAAAGCTTCAGCATTTATATGCAAATCCATTCAGTATAGAAAGGGAATAAACGTTGGTAGTCTCCTGTAAGAAATTAATATTAGCATACATTTTTTCCTTTTCTGTTTTGAATGCGCCATTAACTTTTATTTTATGTAAAAAATGGGAACGGAAAACTGTTAATCTATTAAAAATACTAATAGTCAAAAATCGAATGTTTGCATCTGTGCTATAAGATGTGTTACAAAATATTTAAAATGTTTTTTCTTCTTACAATTTCAAAAAAAAATATAATTATAAGAGACAACATAATGTTTGTATGAACATATCGTTTTTTCTTTGTGCCCAAATTTATTTATTTTCTAGAATGTTAACGCAATTTTTCTAGATTCAAAATTATAACTCAAGATAATTTACAGGCGTTCATATTAATGGCCATTGAAAAGGACATATTATTCAATTTAAAATATGGAAATAATACGAGTTAAATATGTGAGCATGCTCCCGTGTTAAAAAATGTTTAATGGACTCATAGCGGTTAGAGTTTGTCAATCTGTATATATAACATGAATAAATTGTTTTGTTAAATTTCGAATTTAGTTTAATATTTTTTATCAATGATCGGTCGGTCCAGAAATTTGTTCCCGGGCCGAATGAATTTGGACAAATTCAAAACAACGAATGGTTTGAAGATGATCATTGCTGACAAAGCATTTAAAAATGATCAACAAACCCTCAAAGATTAAAAACTGAATATTTCTTGGGTACCTGGCGAGCATCAACAGAAATTTGTGTTACAGGACTCTGACATAGTGGAGCATTATTTCCTATTTACTTGTAAGAATGCTATGAACTATAGCTGCCATCTACGAAAATAACCAAAATCATTGAAAATCCATTTAATGACCTATTAGTAATATCATGTTCTGAAGTCTAAGGCTCTCGAAACATCAAGTAAACATAAAACACAATCAAACAAAAAACACCACTTCACTGTACAAAAACACTCCACTTGAAATTCTTAAAACAAAAAATTAATTTTGAAAACCAATATTAAATATTAATAAAAATAAAATACAATTTGTTTGTTCTTGTTGTTGTATTTATAAAATAAATTATTTGTTATTCGAACAATAAAAATGCAATAATTTATATTTTACATATTTTTCACTATTAAGTGGCGCAAAATCACAACCAACAACCAACAAACCCAATATAACAAAATAATTCGACAAGAGCAACAACAACAAACGACCCACTTTAAAAATTGTATTTTGTCAAATGAAAGCTTACAAAAAAAAAAAATTTATATAAAATAATATTTTGTTAAAAATTAAAAATTCAATTTTTGGTTGATATTTGTGTGTACAACATAACTACATAGAATTCATTACTTTTTTTTATTTATTATCAAATGCGTTCGATTCAATGAACCGATTTACCAATCAACCAATATTTTTCCAATAAAACCATTACAAATTTTATAAACATTTTTTTTATTTTTCCTTTGGCGAGGGTTGTATTTTTCCGGGCATCCTTATGGTTGTGTTGTTGTTTTTTATCGATAACTTTTTTGTAAAAAAAAATATACATATGGATGGTTTCGATGTGAATTTGACAGGATAAATTATGGATAAGATGTAAATTTGAGCTTTAGGGTAAGTTAATTAAACTATCCTAGCTTAATTAAAATAGCCACTAAAACTCTTCACTATAAATTGAGTGTTATTATAAGCTGCTGTGTAATTAACTGAGCTATGTTCTTAACGTATTTATAGCATATTTTAGTATAGATATGACACGAAGAGATCATAGACGTGTAGACTGTGGACGATTAATTCAATTTTTTGAGTCTATAGTAAATAAAAAAAATATGGAAGACCCTGTTATCGGAAAGAACTACAAAACAACAATAAATATCCTTCTGACAAGATGTTTTCCGTACAAACTATAATCTGATGTAATTTTAGTCTTTCAAATTTATTCACAGCAAGATTATTTTTTGATTTGTAATTTTCCTTAGACAACAAATTTTCTGTACCGTTTTTTACAATAAATATAAAAGTGGGCGGCTGATGCTGATAAATACGGCAATAATTACAAAATATGAATAGGATTTGCATAATTTGTATAGCAAACATTTGTCTGGAAATCCTTGCCATATGTATGATTTAATTTTTTGTAACAACAGTAAGTAAAATATAAATTCTAAAGAAAGTTAGTTATCAAAATTAAATACAATTTGTGATCCTTATTTTGAAAAATATTAAAATTTAAACTTTTTGGTAATTTCGTTTAAAATCCAAAAAAAAATCTAGAGCGGTAGTATATCCGCTATCCGGATATTTAAGGAACTTGCCAGATCAGAGGTCTTTAATTTTAAAACATGATTGAAACATGGCCAAAAATCTCAAAAAAAATAATTGAAGTTGAAATATTATGATTCAGAAGGCCGTTACGTGGAACCGTAATTTTACACGTATAGAAGATAATTTTTTGATGATTTGTAAATTTGGCTTAATTTTTAATATACGGGTGTCCCAAGCACGTCTACTCAAATTTTCCTTTAGCGTCCTTTCATTCTCCCTTCCTCTCCACCGGTATTGAAATTTCGGTCGGGTATTGAATCCCTTAGTTAAAAGTTGAAACCCCCTTATTATTTTTACTTCAGCACAATTTTAAATTGTGTGAAGTAATGAAATCTAACGAGAAAAAAAAAATCTTACATACCCCAAATTTTTCTTTATCTTTTGTTTTGGACCATTCTCTTTGGTGTACGTCCGTGTGTGGGTGAGTGGGTTGGTGGGTGGGTGCGTGAAATTCCTGCATTGGATCTTGGTGAAACTTTGGCGAATGATCCAAGTTCACTTGAAAATGGAAGATCTGGATTCATTTTAAATTTGAAGAAAATTGCGGGTTCTCCCGAACACATCTAAGTTTAAATCTTGAGTAACTTCTAATCCCGGACTACGATCTTATTCAAACTTAGTATATAAGGTTTTAGTACTGTTTCCAATATTTCTACATACCAACTTCCGGTTTGACACTTCCGGTTAAAACGTTTTTTTTTCAGGTGTTTATCCCTACTGTAGCCTATAATTACCGATCGATTTTCATGAAACGTTGGTAAAAGCTTTCAAATAACATGAAATCGATTATATCAGCTTTGGGAGTACATTAAATAATAGGTTGGGGGTCCACCATACAACAGGTGGTTTTTCCTACCATCTTTTTTTATGTTTGTTGGAAGCATACAACATTCGTTCGTGAATGCATTTTGATGACACTTTGGAAAAAGATGCAAATATGTATGGAAACTGATTGATTTCTGAGCACCTGTTTTTTTAAAAGCTCAATAACATCTATACCTGATAATCGAATTGGATGAAACTTGGTACATAAGCATTTAGTACGGTTCACAACAGTTCTGCATCCCATCTTCCGGTTTTTCACTTCCGATAAAAAAATTTTTTTATTATTTTGAAATTTTTTCAGTGTCTTTATGCACACTACAGCCTACAATAATGAAGTGATTATGATGAAACTTACAAAAAAGGTTCCAATTAGTGTGAGAAGATAGTTATCATTTTTTGGGGCGGCGCAAGTGGCGGTGGGTCTACCATACAAATGCTGACTTTTCACAATTTTTTTTAAAGTTTGTTGGGAGCATACAGACTTCATTCATAAATCAATTTTAATGACACTTTGAAAAAAGATGGAGGCATATGACAAAAAACTGATTAGTTTTTGGACAATATTGGGATAAGTGGTGGAGCGCCTCAAGAACACCTGGTTATTGTGTCACCATTTTTTCAATGTTTCTTGGGAGCACACATCATTCGTTCGTGCATGAATTTTTATGGAACTTTGTAAAAGATGCAAATATGTATGGCAAGGAACTGATTAGTTTTTGAGCGATAGTGGCGGGTGTCCCATACACCTGTTTTTATTTTAAAGCTCAATAACATCTTTACCTGATAATCGACTTAGATGAAACTTGGTACATAAGCATTTAGTACGGTTCACAACAGTTCTGCATCCCAACTTTTGGTTACTTACGGTAAAAACATTTTTTCTGTAATTATTTAATGTTTTTTCAGTGTCTTTATGCACACTACATCCAACAATAATGAAGTGATTATGATGAAACCTATGGAAAACGTTTCAATTAGTGGGAGAAGATAATTATCATCTTTTGGAACATATTGATCAACGGTGCTGCTATTGACACCCACCACGGAAATTTCCGTGGCTCTTAGAGACACGGAAATTTGTATAGAAACGGATCAGAATGAAGCTTTTTCCGTATATCTAAGTCTTACCGCCTGATTCGAAATTGCCACCATCCACGGAAAAATCCGTGGTCATCATTTTATCCTTATTGACCCGGAAATTTTTATAGAAACGGATCAGAATGAAGCTTTTTCCGTGTCTCTAAATTTTACCATATGATCCAAAATCACCATCTACCACGGATAAGACCGTGGCGTAATTATAATCTTGGGAACACGGAAATTTTAAAAGAAACGGACTTCAATGTATCACAAGCCACGGATTTCCGTAGTTGGAAGAAATAAATATCCGTAGATTTAAGCAACAGAAATTTATGTAAACACCAGCTACGGATTTCTGTAGCTGTAAGGAATGGATATCCTAACTATAAGCTACAGAAATTCCAGTACATCGTATTACGAAAGTATTTGAATCCGAAAATACGTACGAAAGTATTTGAATCCGTAAAATCTACCAGTAGCTTGCCTCTTTTATTGAAACACTAATCTACAGCTGAACTAATATCTAAAAGTATAGTTGAGAGTAAGGCATTGGGATATAGGGAACCCAGGGATCCCAGGCGAGAATTAAAGTCACCAGCCACAATGAATACGTCGAATTGTTGAGTTGATTGAATGTTGTGTACGGCCGCTTGCAGGGTTTCAGGAGCAGGTTCGTCGTCAAGAGTTGGGGAAAGATATACTGAGGCTACGATGATAGTAAGTTTGGACGTGATGAATTTTCATATTATGAGAGCAAGGTTAAAAGTTCTATGTTACGAGAGTTCTATCTTAAGCAAGAAACAGAAGACCACCACTTGATCTGCCAAGCCCGTTTGGTTTGGAGGCCAGGAATGAACTTTTATTTAAATATTAATTATAATTATATTTTTATTATAATATAATTATATATTGGTGGGCGAGATGGAGAAGTGGATAAGTCAACAACATCACTTACAAGGAAGTTAAGCAGCACTGGCAAGTATCACAACTTAAACGGGTGACCGCTTGGACACTTCATCAGAAAAAATATGGAAATATGATTGTAGCACATTGAAGCCGGAATATCTCGCCCATGGTATGCCAGTATACCTTATCCAGCAGCCCTGGAAACTGGCTAGGATTCGATGGTCCAATCACCCGTTAATCCGAAAGGTGAATCCGAAATTCAAATGATTAAAGAAACGTACACTAGAAAGAAAAACAAAATAAACCAAACCGGAAAAAAATCAAATATCGACCCTTGGCTACCGTACCCGGACACGAGTAGGAAACTGGAATATCAGAACTCTGATAGAAACATCGAGGTTAGCACAAGATGAGAAAGTAATGGAAGAATATAACATCGAGATACGTCACTCAGTGAAGTAAGATGGAAAAACAGCGGAGAACTAACAACAAGTGAAGGATATTACATGATGGTTCTCTGGTAAATCCAACACACATGAACAAGGCGTAGGAATATTAACAACACCTAACGCAAAGAAAGACATACACAGCGACCATCAACTGGTAATTGCAACATTCAAAATTAAACCAGCCGCTGTAAAACACAACAACTCATGTCAGAGGAAATTTAACATCAGCAGATTGAGCGAAAAAAACACAAATAACATCTTCAAAGAATCGCTCCAGCTCAATCTAACAAACAACGAAACCACCAGCATTGATGAAAAATGGGAACAAGTTAAAGAAGTTTACGTCAAAACTGCTACAAATGTGCTTGGATACCAAGACAAATCACGGAAACCATGGATTATTTATTTATTTATTTATTTATTTATTTATTTATACAGTGTAGTATCACATAAGGAATTCCTTTTTAAACCGAAGTTTATCGTGAACTAAGTTTAATATTAAAATATTAATTATTCATTGATTAATTAATACAAAAAAAAAAAAAAGAATTAAATAATTGTGAAAATAAAGAATTATTGAAAATGTAACAAAATCAATCTGGTGACATTAATGAACTGCTTTCTTTAATAAATAGTAATTTGGGTTCAAAAAGCCTAAACTTATTGATTATCACTTCTGTGCAATGACCAAACCCTTAACATGAGGAGAAATGAAGCAAGCATTTCCTCTTGAAGTCAGAAGTTGATTCAAGAATTCTAATGCCTGCTTCAAGATTATTCCACAATCTAATACTCTCAACAAAGAACGATGATCTAAATTGTGAAGAAAGGCAACTGTTTGGAAGTTTCAGTAACTTATTTCGTTGAAATCTTGGAAAAATGAGAAGTTCATAAAGATAGTCTGGACATTTATATTTTATTAAATTATGCAAAAATAGACAAGTACGATATTTAAGATAATTTTCAAGAGAACAATTTAAAATTTGAAAAGAAAAGGTAGAAATTGAACTAAATCTGTTTCGATTAAATATATATCTTGCGCAGTTATTAAATGTTACATTTAGTAAATCCCAACTTTTTCTTGAACAATTATGGAAAATATTTGAGCAATATAGTAATTTGGGTATTATTAAAGCTCTAACAAGTTTCAAACGTAAATTGACAGGTGTGAAACTAACTGATTGATAAAGCATCCCTAAGCAACTGTTAACTTCACCACAAATTTTAATAACATGATCATCAAAAGTGAGATCATAATTAAGAATTAAACCTAATGATTTTGTTTTTTCAACATAATTAATGACATTACCATCAAATAAAATGGGAGGAGGATTATTAATTTTCTTTCTGCTAATAATCATAGCATGTGATTTTAATGGGTTAACATAAACATGATTCAAATTTGTCCAATCAGAAATAGAAGAAAGAGAAGCATTCATTTTATCAACACATAAATTAAATTGATCAAACGGAAAAGAACAATAAATCTGAGAGTCATCCGCATAAAGATGGGTATTGATGTCAACATAATCAGGAAGGTCATTAATAAAAATAGTGAATAATAAAGCAGATAAAATGCCACCTTGAGGAGTACCAGAGCTAATCTCAACTTGATGTGATAGAATATTATTAATAGAAACTTGTTGTTTGCGATTAGATAAAAACGATTTAATAAAGTTACAAGATCTGATTGAGAATTTGAATTTATTTCTTAGTTTCAACAAAAGAGACATATGATCAACAAGATCAAAAGCTTTTTTGAAGTCAAGGAAACAAATTATTGACACTTTATTCTCTTCAAAGGCAAGGCAAAGATCATGAATAACTTTAAGCATTGCTGAATTAGTACTGAGTCCATTTCTAAACCCAGATTGAAATTTATAGAGAAGAGAATTATTATCAACATAACTTTGAATTTGGTTTTTCAATACTTTTTCCAAAACTTTAGATAATGATGGTAAAATGCTAATTGGCCTGAAGTCTTCTAGATTAGTTGGATTTGATTTTTTTGGGATAGGTTTTATAATACTACATTTCCAATGCTCAGGGAAATAAGACTGTGTAATACAGTTATTGACAATATAAGTGATAAATGGGATGATGAAACAACCAAGCATTTTTATGAAAAATATTGGAATCTCATCAACACCACAAGCATTAGTTTTAATAGAACTAAGATAAAAATCGACATCGATATCAGTGATAGTAGAGAATTCAAAACAACCAGCTTCATCACAATCATTATCAAAAGTTACCAGATGTGCAGTTTTTTTAGAAAATGAATTTGAAAAATAGTTATTGAATTCTTCAGCCGAAAAACTGGTAACAACATTATTAGAATCTTTAGTAACACCATTATTTTTCAAATTATTCCATAATGTCTTAGAAGGAAGGTCTGGATCAATTTTAGAATTAAACCATTCACGTTGAAGATATTTTCTAAGATTAGTACATTTGTTACGAAGTTTTTTAAACATTATGAGATGATTGTTTTTAAGGTGAATGTTCACTTCAGATTTAAACGATGAATAGTAAAAATTTTTACGATTAATCAAATTTATTAGAGAATCGTTCATCCAAGGTGCAGCAGTGTTTTTCTTGATTTTAATTTTCTTCAAAGGAGCAAAAATATTCATTAATTTTTTTAATTCATCGGTCAAAACTTGAACTTGGTCATCAATATTAGAAAGACAATAAATTTTATCAAAATCACATTTTGAAGCACAAAATAATAAATTATCTAAATTAATATTTTTGAAATTACGATAAAATTTAAAACTATTATTAACAAAAGAAGACATGTTGATTGAATAAGAACCAAATAATAAATCATGTGTCGTAAAGCTACCAATAGAAAGTTGGGAAAAACTTTTAACTAAGCTACGATTTTTGACAATTGACAGGTCAATTAAACTTGGATTACATCCGTCAACAAAATTAGTTGGTTCTTCAGAACAGATATTTAAGGAAATTGATGACAAAAAATTTATAAAACTAGTTGTTTTTTTTTATTTTAGAAAGAAGATTAATATTAAAATCTCCAACAATAATTAAATGAGGATATCTAATTGATAAATCAGAAAAAACACGCTTCAAATTATCAGAGATTTTATTATTGGGAGGATTGTAAACGACTCCAAAACACAATTTCTCATTATTATTATTAATGATTTCAATGAATAAATATTCAACAATACTATTTGATCTGCTTTTGCATACAATTTTACCCTTAATACTATTAAGTAAATAAATAGCAACACCCCCACCACGTTTTCCAACACGATCATGTCTGAATAAATTAAGTCCATTAATTGCAATTAAACGATCATTAATACTCTCATTAAACCAAGATTCAGATTAGTGATGATACCTGGAAGAAAATCGAAGAGCGTCAACATCAACAGCTCAAGTTGCAATTGTGTCATCAGAACACAACCGAGATCCGCAGCAAATATGAAAGTACAGCAAAACAAGTTAAAAAGATGGCAAGGAATGAACGCAGAAGATATACAGAAAGCATCCTCAAGACTGCAGAAACAGCAGCAACCAATAGAAATATGCACACACTACACAAATGCGTGAGAAAGGTTACTAACAAGTATACAAACACTCCACCAATAAAGGGTGAATCTTTTTCCAGATTCTTTTTCCAGATTCCCTCACAACACATGAACAACAGCTAAATAGATGGAAAGAATACTTTGAAGACAACTGCCACCAACATGAAGATAATTTTCTCTCTCTCTCTCTCTGGCGTTTACATCCCATGAAGGGATTTTGCCGTCTGTGCAATAAGCTTCCAATCATCTCGTTCCATGACCAGTTGACCCTAGTTTCGACATCCTATATCACGAAGGTCTTGGATGATGTCATCACGCCAGCGTTGTCTAGGTCTTCCTCTTCGACGAACACCAGCTGGTTGTTGTTGGGACGCTTTTTTTATCATTCTATCTAATGGAGCCCTTTCTACATGACCAAACCATCTGATCCGGTTAGATTTAATGAATCCGATTACATCGCAGCCTCCAAGAAGCTGTCTGATTTCGTGATTCATTCGGATTCTATACTGATTTTCAACAACTTTACATGGACCATAAATTGTTCGTATGACCTTCCTCTCGAATGTTGATAAGATTCTACAATCGGAGGAAGTCAGTGTCCAGCTTTCACTTCCAAATGTAAGCACAGGTCGAATTAATGCTTTGTAAAGTGTGAGTTTACACGACCGCGAAAGATGTTTTGATCGCAGAAGTTTTGAGTATGCGTAGAAAACTCTGTATGCGGCAGAGACACGGGCTTTGATATCTGCCTGCATGTCATTTGACGATGTTATTACAGACCCGAGGTATTTGAAGTTTTCCACGCGTTCCACTTCGTAGTCGCCAGTATCCAGATTTCCGGGAGGTGTGTTCTTAGATGTTGTTAACACTTTAGTTTTGCCGGTGTTGATGCATAATCCAAGTCGTTTAGCATTTCTTTCAAGCTGAGAGAGACTATCTTTAATATCGCTCGTTCTACGTCCGAGAAACACAATATCATCTGCGTAGCCAAGAACTTGACTAGATTTATTATATATGCAGTTTTGCGTCTCAATTCGGCTTTTTCTTATCGCGTACTCCAGCGCCAAATTAAACAGTACAGGCGCGAGTGCATCACCTTGTCGAACACCTGATGTTATATCGAAAGGATCAGAAACTGACCCTTCGATTACTATTCTACAATTTGCTCCCGATGTTTTGAGTTTGCACAGAGAAACAAGTATCTCTGGGATACCAAGGCATATGAGTGCGGACCAGAGGTTGTCGCGGATGATACTATCATATGCTTGCCTGAAATCAACGTAGAGCTGGTGAATGCTGATGTTGTACTCCCAACATTTTTCCAGAATTATCCTTAATGTAAAACATTTATCTGTGGTTGAGCGGTTGGAACGAAAACCACACTGATAGTCACCGATGATAGATTCGGCGAACGGGATAAGTCGAGCAAGTACGACATTAGCTAGTATTTTATATGCAGTGTTCAACAGTGCGATGCCACGATAATTCGCACACTTTAGACGGTCACCTTTCTTATGTAGCGGAACAATGAGAGCTGTTTTCCATTCAGCAGGTAGTTCTTCTTGGTCCCAGATTGCAAGAATCAGATCGTATATACGTGAGACCAGAGCTGCTCCTCCATTTTTCAAAAGTTCTGCGGGAATACCATCGAAGCCTGGTGATTTGCCATTTTTCAGTTTTTTAAGTGCAGCTTCCACTTCCTCTATTGCTGGGTAAGGGACAAAAATCTCCTCAGTTGATGGAGCAATTGCTCGAATAGGATGAACTTCATTCGTCCTATTCAATAGGTCTTGAAAGTGGGATCGCCACACTGCCAGCACATCACGTTCACTTGTTCTAAGTTCATTATTTTCATTTTTAATGGCTGTAGATCTTGGGTGGAAATCTTTTGTCAGATCCCGTGCATTGGCAAAGGACTCTTTTGAATTTCCGCTGGCCGCATGTTGGTTGATGTCTTCAATGCAGCTCTTCATGTGTTCGCGTTTCTTTTTCCGTAGAAGTTTTGCTGAGGCTTTCCTGGCGCATAGATAATCAGCTTGGGAGCTTCGGGTGTTCCTTGTTAACCATTTTTCTCGCAGTTTTTGTTTATGTTCAACGGATTGGCGGCATTCCTCGTCGAACCATTCGTTGTGTGATTTCGGTGGCCGCTTTCCGATTGTAGTTTGTGTTGTGGCTATAATGGTTGATTGAAGCGTTTGCCATTCTTCTTCTATGTTAAATGGCATCTCACAAGAGATGTCATGCTCTTCTATGTTTTGTGTTATTATTTCCTGATATCTGTTCAGCGTTTCCGGATGTTTAAATGCATCGACGTTCCAGCGCACGGTCTTTTTTGCTTGTCTATTAAATGTAGCTGATAATTTGCACTTGTACTTAAAGATGACAAGCATATGATCAGTGTCCATATCAGCACCTCTGTATGATCGAACGTCAGTTACACTTGTGGAGTGTCTCTTAGAAATCATGACGTGATCGATTTGATTTTCCGTTCTTCCGTCATTTGATTTCCACGTTGCCTTGTGAATTCTCTTGTGAGGGAAGAAAGTGCTGAAAATTACTAGATCATACATCATAGCCAGCTCGGCTGCGCGAAAACCGTTATTGTTGCTGGTATGATGCAAGCTGTTAGGGCCGTGTTTTAAGTTCTGCAATCCTACCGATTTGAGCATTAAAGTCACCTACCACGATTTTTATATCGTGCCGCGGGATTTTATTGATGACTTCTTCGAGTTCTAGGAAGAACAGGTCTTTAATATCATCTGCTTTATCTTCAGTAGGTGCATGAACATTGACGATCGTTACATTGAATTTTTGCATGCGGATTCTCAGTGTGCATAACCGCATATTAATTGGGCAGAAGTCGATAACATGCTGATTCACGCGACGGCGTATAAGAAAGCCAACTCCAAATTCTCCTCCGTTTTGATGACCGCAATAATAAAGGGTGTATCCTTTCCATGTTTCATGGATTCCACTACCTGGCCATCTTAGTTCTTGTAATGCCACTATATCTAGTGTGTAGCTCTCGACTTGTTGAGTGAGTTTTAGGAGATCTCTTGGTCTTCTAAGGCTTAGCACGTTCCAGGTTCCCATTTTTAAATCGTAGTCCGGGTACAGTTTCCGAGGTCGTTCTAATAATGATTCCGAGATAGTCCGAGGCCTGTGAACAGAATTCATGACAATAATTTTTTTACGGAAATGGGGTGTTAGCCCTTCGCCCAACCCAAATTTTCGTGAATGGGTTCGTTCTGCATCTTAAGGTCACCAGAAACAACCTTTTTACACGTTTATTTAGCGAGCCGCTTGATCCAAGTCAGACGCCCGCTGCAAGCCGTCCCTAACATGGAGAACAGACGCTTTCTACACATTTATATAGCGAGCCGCTTGATCCAAGACAGACGCCCGCTCCAAGCCGCCCCTAACATGGAGAACAGACGCTTGAGTTGCATTGGTTTTATGGCGCCAATGACTCGCCATGGTGCAGAATCATTGAGTATAAGCAGTATTTACTCTGCCCCTCTCAACTACACCAACCTAATTCTGTTAGCGTTACCCAGGTAGCACGGCGTGGACGTAGAATTTCGGATTTTCGCTACCCAGAAGATAATTTGCAGTCTCCGAACGACAACTATAACGAAACTATCAGCACCCATCCACCAACGGAACGGGAAGTTAGAGATGCCATACAAAAACTCAAGAATAACAAATCTGCTGGTACAGATAATATATCAGCAGAATTACTCAAAGCAGATGTAAACACAACAGCAGAAGCTCTAACACCACTATTAGCTGATGTATGGAACAAAGGTAAAATACCAACCAAATGGAAAGAAGGTTTAACCATAACAATTCCAAAGAAAGGTCCTCTTAGAGAATGCAAAATTGGAGAGGCATAGCTCTGCTCTACACAATAATGAAAATACTAGCGATGATCATTCTCGAAAAAATATCTCCATCAATCAACATGAAACTAAGAAATGAACAAGCCGGCTTTAGAACAGGTAGAAGCTGTGCTGATCATATCAACACAACCCGTATCATCAAAGAGCAATCAAACGAATGGAACTCACCACTGTATCTCCTCTTCCTGTATTTCGAACGCGCCTTCGACTCAATCAACTGAAGCGCGATATGGAAGACACTTTGTGAAATGGGCGTCCCGAAGAAAATAGTTGATCTAATCAAAAAAATGTATCGGGATGCTGGAAACAGAATACAGTACAAAGGAAAGCAAAGTGATAAATACTACAACCACCGAGGAGTGAGACAAGGCTGTGTACTATCCCCGCTACTGTTCCTAATAGTACTAGATAGTATAATGCGAAAACTCGATAATGCAAGTCCAAATGGAATCCAATGGAACACAACAAAACGGCTCAATAATCTAGACTACGCAGATGACATCTGTCTACTTACACACACACATTCGGACATGCAGCAGAAAATACAGAAGCT
This sequence comes from Diogma glabrata, assembly GCA_963693315.1. Lineage (NCBI taxonomy): Eukaryota > Metazoa > Arthropoda > Insecta > Diptera > Cylindrotomidae > Diogma > Diogma glabrata. The sequence goes on from CAVNZG010000322.1 coordinate 19,990, forward strand.
ATCAACCCTTGCACATGAAGTTGATCTCCACATTAATATCAGAAAAACAAAGACTATGAGATTGAACACCAAAACGATAACACCAATTACCATCAACAAAACACAAGTGGATGAAGTCGACAAATTTGTGTACCTTGGTTGTACTGTAGCAAAAACAGGCGGGACTGAAGAAGATATCAGTCAGCGTATTAACAAAGCTAGAAATACGTTCAATATGCTTCACAAGGTCTAGAATGCATCCGTCCTGTCAAGAAACACAAACCTACGAATGTTCAATGCATGTGTCAAGTCAGTACTTCTGTATGGGTGTGAAACGTGGAAAAATACAAGAAAGATCACAAATCAACTACAGGTGTTTGTGAACAAATGCCTGAGAAGACTGATCAAATGCTTCTGGCCGAACACCATCAGTAACCAGGAACTTCTACGGCAGACAGAGCAGTTAGACATTGAGATCAAGATAAAACAAAGGAGATGGAAATGGATAGGATATAAACTGAGGAAATCACCTGAAGACATAACAAGGATGTCCCTAGAGTGGAATCCACAAGGTAAAAGGGGAGTTGGAAGACCACCCATGACGTGGAAGAAAACGGTGCTAGCTGAAGCAAAACAAATTGGCAAGACATGGGGTGAACTGAAAGCGATTGCCCCCAACATAGTCAGTTGGTCCAGTCTAGTAGACGTCCTATGCTCCTAAATGGAGATAAAGAAAAAAAAATAATTACATAATATAAAATTATAAATTACAATAAATACAATAAATTATTAATTCTATAATTAATAATATTATAATAATCCTAAAATTAAAAATGTTTATTATTATTATAATTATAATTATTATTAATTATAAATAAAATTATAAATATTTTAAAAAACTGACGTAATTATTTGCATTCGCAATACAGCCATTTCTTCATTTTTATGGTAGGTGACAAACTTTTATGCATTCAAAGTAGAACCATCAGCATGCATCACATATTATACTGCTGATTTCTTCATCGATCTCCAATTTGCATAAGTTGTATGTCCAGCGCCTTTTACTCATTTTTTGGCCCTAGTCACGTCTTTTAGTTATGATTTTTTCAGCTAGTAGTTCTACTTCTCTTTGGAGTTTAGCATTCCGGTTATGATATTATCCACTGTCAGCGGGTCATCAAAAAAATTAAAAGCCTTCGATCTCCCTACTGTCTAACACTGGCACTTAAAAAAGTATTCTCAGCATCGTGAACTAACAGTACTTATAATATGACTGTTTATCAAACCCATTCTGTATAAATACGCATTAAACTACCTATGTTCAGTGCAACAAGACACTTGGTCTGTTAATGTTGTTTAAATAAACTAAGTTGTCAGATATCCTTGGCCATAAAACAGACCTTCAGATACTACGCGGTTGTTATTATTATTATAATATTAAATTTCATTGCAAAAATAACAACTAAAGAAACCTATGACTGGTGTTTACAGTTAAGGAAATCTATTGCTCAAAGTTACAAATATCTATCCTTTCTAGCTACGGTAATGCGTGGCTTGTATTTACGTTCAAGAATTTCTGATTCTTCCAGTTACGGATATACATTTTTTACAGATACATATTTCCGTGGATTATTTTTATATTCAAGAATTTCCGTAGCTTATAGTAAAATTAATTAGTGAATTCGAAAAATAATCAAAATTTAGAATTTTTTTTAAAAATCCTCAAGTATAATTTAGATGAAAAATATGAAAATATATGTGGAGCAAACTATTCGTAACGTGATTGGTCGAAAACATAAAAATATATCTAATTTAAACAACAATATACCTTTTTGTAACACATGCGTAAAAAATTTTCAATTTTGTACTAGAATAAAATACAAGAAAAAACTACTTTTCCGCATATATGACCACAAAATATTTTGTAAGCCTGGACCGTAACGCCGCCTGCATGTGAGATTTGTAGTTAAATCTATCCATATATCTATCTATATATAATATTTTTATAGCACTAAAATATCAAAATAATAATTTAAATAACTTACCATATAGTAAAAACAACTTAAACACATTGCATCATTTGAACTACAAGAAAAAACAATTTATTTAGGTTTTCAAAGTTTACAATTTTGACAGCTCTTATTGGATTCCTATGTGTTGTTTTAGTTGGATTCTTATGTATATATTTTCGAGCTAGTATAATTTACAACTATTACAACGAAGATGGCGCACTTTAATTATTTAAAAAGCTTAAATTTGTTTATAACTTTGTTAAATAAATGATTAAATGAACAATTAAATAAATATTTATAAATTTTACGCACTTGTTACAAAAAAAATGTGTATTACTAGTGCGGATGCGTTTTCCAAACGCGAGTTATTTGCCGCACTCCCTGTGGTCGTGCGGCAAACTAACTCTTGTTTGGAAAACGCATTCGCACTAGTAATACAATCTACTATTTCTTACTATCACCAACATATGCTGTACACTAAATAAATTTATTTTTTTGGACAGACATGCAACGCGCGCGCTTGCACGCGCAGCATAACTCTAGACTTATGAAATTTAAAAAAAAAAAATTTTTTTTGTCTATAATGTGCTTAAAATTGTTATTAAAGAGCCTTATATAGAAGATTAATCGAAATTGATTTTATAAAACAACCTGAGAATAATTAAAATATTTAAAAAAAAATTTTTTTTCACAGCGATAAATACGAATACTAAAAGATACAATTGGCGCTAAATTAAAACACAACGTAAAAAAACAAATAAAAAGCAATGATATCTTATTACACGCACATTTCAGCGGTAAGAACGTCAAAGGAACCAAATCAGGAGTTTGTTTTTAGGGTTTAATACACAACATAAAAGTACCAAACCAAAGAAATGATACATTTTGATAAGCAAATTGGATACTGCGACAATAAAAACATTTCATGTAACTATTCAAGCTAAAATTTTCAATAAACATACCAAGCTACAAAAATGTATGTACATTTTATGAACTAAAGCTTAAAAATAAAAAATATGTAAACAAATAGTCCCGATGGTCGACACAATCAAGTTTACAAAGTATAAATTTATTTTTCTTGGAATTCTAAATGCACAATGCATTATTTGAAACTTAATCTGAAACGAGAGAAGTACAAGCCAAACGCGAAAACTCTTTGAAGGAACACAGTATCTTATTTTTAAAACTCCTAATTTTGGGCGTTTAATGACAAAAGATCCCTTACACTTCAAAGAGTTTTTGCGTTTGGCTTGTACTTCTCTCGTTTCAGATTAAGTTTCAAATAATGCATTGTGCATTTAGAATACGAAGAAAAATAAATTTATACTTTGTAAACTTAATTGTGTCGACCATCGGGACTATTTGTTTATATATTTTTTATTTTTAAGTTTTAGTTCATAAAATGTACATACATTTTTGTAGCTTGGTATGTTTATTGAAAATTTTAGCTTGAATAGTTGCATGAAATGTTTTTATTGTCGCAGTATCCAATTTGCTTATCAAAATGTATCATTTCTTTGGTTTGGTACTTTTACGTTGTGTATTAAACCCTAAAAACAAACTCCTGATTTGGTTCCTTTGACGTTCTTACCGCTGAAATGTGCGTGTGATAAGATGTCATTGCTTTTTATTTGTTTTTTTACGTTGTGTACCTAATCTCTCTAAAAAACTGCTGTATTTACATTTTTGATGTTTTTTTCCGCTAAGATATCATTTTTTTTTGTTTGTTTTGTTTTCGTACATTGTGTATTAAACATCTTAAAAAAAACTGCTGAATTTACATTTTCAATGTTTTTTCCGTTGATAACATTTGTTTTTGTTGGTCTATATAAAAAAAATATAACATCAATATCCAATTTTTAATCCATTACTAATCCCTTTTCAATTATTATCCAATCCACATCCATTCCATATCTAATCCATATCCAATTCATATCCAATCCATATCCAATCCATATTCAATTCATATCCAATCCATATCCAATCCATATCCAATCCATATCCAATTCATACCCAATCTATATCCAATCCATATCTAATCCATATCCAATTCATATCCAATACATATCCATTCCATATTCAATCCATATCTAATCCATATCCAATCCATATCCAATCCATATCCAATCCATATCCAATCCATATCCAATAGATCTCCAATCCATATTCAATCCATACTCAATTCATATCCAATCCATATCCAATTCATACCCAATCTATAGCCAATCCATATCCAATCCATATACAATCCCATATACAACCCATATCAAATCAATATCCAATCTGTATTCAATACATATCCAATCCATATCCAATTCATGTCCATGTCATATCCATACGAAGTCCAATCCATATCCTCATCCATATCCATATCTATATCTTCATCTATATCCACATCCACATCCATATTTATATCCATATCCATATCCACATCCATATCCATATTTAAATCCATATCCAGCCCAAGTTAACAAATCATCTTAAAATTAGGAACAATAACATATTTATGAGACTACCAGTGTAAACTACTGAACAATTTTTAAAAGTGATATTACATCTTTTTGATTAGTAGCCCGAATAATTGCTGTACCAGCAACAATCATATTTGCTCCAGCTTTAGCACACTCATTAATTGTTTCTGGTCCAACTCCTCCATCAACCTCTATATCTGATGTTGGGATAATTTTAACGTGGCCATTCCACTTTTGGCATAATATCACTCATAAATTTTGACCCCCGAAACCGGGTTCAACGGTCATAATTAAAATCATATCAGCTAAGGGAATGTACTCTTTCACATGCTCAACCGGAGTGCATGGTTTTAAAGCTAAAACCTTCATTCCAGCGTCTTTAACTTTCCTTGAAACTTCTGCAACAATTGTTTGAACCGGTTCAACATGAAAAGTATATTGATCAACACCAGCATCGGCCATTTTTTCTATCCACTGATCTGGGTTCGATACCATCATATGAGTTTAACTCATAAATTTTTGACCTCCAAAACCGGGTTCAACGGTCATAATTAAAATAACTAAAAAGAAAAAGTGAAATTAAATATAATTAACAAGTTACACACTTATTATTGTTATCTAATATCTAGTATGTGTGTTTCGGAGAGTAGATGTTGTACAGACCGTGATATTATAGATCTACTGATCTTATAAATAAACAAAACTTAAGCAAACGTTCTAACAAAGCTAAAGTTGGAATTCCAGTCACAAAATATAATTTTTAATAGATGGTAGCTTATTAGAGTTTGCTGATTCACTATTAATTTGAAGAAATACGTCGCACTTGTTACAAACTAGAAAATAAAACATAATTCCACACATACTTGATACTATACAATTATACGATACGATACAATTATTAATCAAATAAGTTTAATAATTAATAATTATTAATCATTTAAGTTTAACTTAACTTTTTCTTTTCAGTTAACTGTAGTAATTTAAGATAATAATTATATTAAAAATAACAAAAGCAGCCTTGATTTGGAAGAAATAATATTTATGAATGTTTTCAAAATACAAATTAGCTGTCAAAATTTTCAAATGGGAAAGGTAGTTTCGGAAAGTAGGAATGTAAAATGTATTTCGAAAAAAGGAAATCAATGCCATCTCTATTAAAAATTATGTAACTACGGCGAATTTTAAGTGAAAATAAAATCGCATTCCATAAATATTAAATTATTTCTGTTTTTCGTTGTTTTTTTCAGTTTTTTAGTTTTAAAATATGTTACAATTTCAGATTTAAAGAATATTTATATGCTTTGAGCCATATAATGACTATAATATTATTACAATGGTGAAAAAAAGGAATTCGAAATTGGATTTTTTCACGGTTAGCTGTAAGATAAGTGCTCGTCAAAATTTTAGTTTGAGTTTTATTTTTTTGAGTAATTTTTTTGTTGTATTAAAAAACTCGCCAATTTCTATCGAAATTTATGATACTGAAAAGATATTTTATCTTACATTACTTTTTAATTGTAAACAATTTTAAATAACCGTTAAAAACATTCTAAAGTAACGTAAGTGTCAAAATGATAAAATTATTTTCTTAATAGTACATTATGATGCTAGGACGCAAAGCTAAAGATTTTGGACGGATGTGGAGTTTGCAAATCGAGGCGCTAGCCGAGATTTGCACCTACATTAAGTCCAAAATAGCTTACGTCCGTGCATCATATACTATTTTTTATTCGCCGCAAGCAAAATATTTTAAGAAAATTTGTTTATTCTAAATTAAAATTATAAATTTTCATAAATTTTAAAATAAAAATATGTGGAACAAGTAACCTTTGACAAAATATTTATTATTTTTTCCAAATTATTGTGTAGCTATGACAACAAATGATAACAACTATTTTAATTGGATAATAAAATTTTGAATTTAAGGGTTGCTTTGAGAAAAATTTTTATTTTTCATAGAATATAAACAAATACAAATGCTTTTTACTTTTTTGGACGTAGCTATGACAATAAAATAAATAGTTGAAAAGTGATGCTTTAAAGCCGCAAATCACAGTAATAAAGTAACACTTTAATATGTAGGCGAATAAAAAAGAATTTATTTATCATTTTACTTTTTTTTATGCTTGTGCTTCATAATAGCGTTAAAACTTAATTTTTTACCTGAATCATTTATGAACAATTTTTTTTATCTATTTTATTTTATTTTATTTTTAGGAAAAATATAATGTTGTTGCTAAATTATTATTGATAGTAAACATATATTTGAATTTTTCAATTCAAATTTTGAACTTTTCAATTCAAATTTTGAATTTTTCAATTCAAATTTTGAATTTTTAATCATCCGTGTCCAATTGCCACGGATATTAGTCACTCGTGTAACGTGGTGCACTATCAGCAAGCTTAAAATAAGAGTCAGAGAATAAATTACGAGATATACTCATAGCAGTATCATCAATTCTTTATTACTAAGGTTGTTTGTACAATCAAATTATTGATTAATAAATTTTTTGTATAATTCGTTCTAAATGAATGAAAAAAATATATGGGATTAGAAATGGCATATATGTCAGATTTTATCTGTAGGTGGTATTTGTCCGTGGATGATATTTGTCCGTGGATGGTATTTATCCGTGGACAGTATTCATCCGTGAGTTAAGGCTTATTATTGTAATATTCACGGCTGATATTAGAGACACGGATAAAACTTCATTCGGTTCCTTTCTTTTAAAATAACCGTGTCTCTGCGGTTGAAATTAGAGTTACGGATTTTTTCGTTGTGGGTGCCAAACTGATAAAGCTTCATTCGGCTCATTTCTTTAAAAATGTCCGTGTCTCTATGGTTGAGTTACGGATTTTTCCGTGGTGGGTGCCAAACGGATAAAGCTTCATTCGGCTCATTTCTTTAAAAATGTCCGTGTCTCTATGGTTGCAATTAGAGTTACGGATTTTTCCGTGGTGGGTGCCAAACGGATAAAGCTTCATTCGGCTCATTTCTTTTACAATGTCCGTGTCTCTATGGTTGAAATTAGAGTTACGGATTTTTCCGTGGTGGGTGCCAAACGGATAAAGCTTCATTCGGCTCATTTCTTTAAAAATGTCCGTGTCTCTATGGTTGAAATTAGAGTTACGGATTTTTCCGTGGTAGGTGTCAATAGACACTTCGATTGATCAAAGTGGTGGGGGTATACCATACAAATGCTGACTTTTCACATTTTTTTTTAAAGTTTGTTGGGAGTATACAGACTTCATTCATTAATCAATTTTAATGACACTTTGAAAAAAAATGGAGACTTAAATGACAAAGAACTAATTAGTTTTTGGACAATATTGGGATAAGTGGTGGGGGGACTCCCGAACACCTGTTTATTGTTTCAATGTTTGTTGGGAGCATACAACAATCGTTCGTGAATGAATTTTAATGACACTTTGGAAAAAGATGCAAATATGTATGGAAAGGAACTGATTAGCGATAGTGAACGATGTGTTTTTAGCGATAGTGAACAAAGTGGTAGGGGTCCGCAGAGCTCCTGTTTTTTTGGAAGCTTAATAAAATCTGTATCTGATAATCGCATTGGATGAAACTTGCCACATAAACATTTAGTACGGATAACAATAGTTCTGCATCCCCATAAAATCTTTCATACCCCTAAAAAAACAAAATTTGCGGTATGGAAGATTTTTTTTCTCGATAGATTACTTCACACATTTTAAAATTGTGGTGAAGTAAAAATTAAACTCACTCCAACTTTGATTTTAGGAAGAACATTATATTAAATTAGAATAATAGAAGCACGATTACAAATGAAAAACACATTTATTCAATCATAACGATCAGAAATGAATTATTGGCTGTCTAATTTCTTGCAGAGCTATGATATCCATCCTATACCTCTCAGCCTCTGTTTCTAGAATTATAAGAGCTTCAGGAGCACTCAGGCTGCACAAATTCCACGTTCCGATTCGGTAGTCTGGTCCTTTTCACGTCCAGGTAAAATTCTGTTGTTTTGTCCGGTTCTGTTATTCTTTCTCTGATTTAAAAACTTAGCAAAATATTTTTTTTCCGGGGTTAGGGTGTTAACCTTAAGCCCAACCCAAATTGTCGTGAATGGGTCCGTTTAGCATCTTAAGGTAACCAGAAACAACCTTTTTACACGTTTATATAGCGAGATCCACTACAGACGCCCACTCCCAGCCGCCCCTAACATGGAGAACAGACGCTTGGAGTTTATTCTTAACGGATATAAAAATTGCCAATTGTACCAGCACGTCATTCTATCTTTTTTCAAACGAGTAAGCCAGTAAGGTTTCAGAGAAAAATGTATATATTGACGAATTTCCTTGAGCGATGTTTTGCTTTTTTCTTCTACCAATTTTGTAACTGCTTTCAAATTCTTGTTGTCTAAGAAGAGTGCAAAAATCTTTGATGGCAGACTAATGTTCTGTATAATAAAATGTGGCAATCAACAATCTATCCCATCGAATTTCAAGAACATCATGGTGACAACGGCAAATTACATATGTTGTCGAATGTTTGGCGACGATTATTTTATTTTACAAGTACGGCTTTCTTGCTGCAGATAAATCTATTAATGTTGTCATATTTGCCTTTGATAAATTCGCATGCTTGGTTCAATCCATGCATGAAGTAAGCGATGTGCTTTAAATTCGGAATCATAGATAGAATATAGATTCCCTTTCATGATTACATAAATTTATAAAATTTGATCTATTTTTGTACTGTAATGCTGCTCCATCTGAAAATATTTGAGCTTTTCAATTTTGTTGGGCAGTTTATTGTTAAGAAAATCAATTATACGTCGTTGTAATAAATGGACAGCAACTGCATCATGAACCATACAGTATGCAATCTTAACTACATTTAGATGCTCCAACTTCTTTGATTCGTCATCAATATAGTATATGAATATGACAAATGGATGAATGGTTGCTTGAGCATTGTTTCAGTGGAAGCCCTCAGTAGCATCTTGTAGTACAAATGTACAATTTTCAGCAAAATCGTAAAGAACAAGGCATTGGTTTTGTAAACGAATTTCTTTCATATGTCGTAAGTAGGAATAAAGGCAATATAAGAGTGCCCTAAAAGTTTTAGCAAATATTTAATAAATAATCAACTCAGCGATCCTATGATTATTTCTCTCTCTCTCTCTCTGGCGTTTACATCCCATGGAGGGATATTGCCGTCTGTGCAATCAGCTTTCAATCGTCTCGTTCCATGACCAGTTGACCCCAGTTTCGACATCCTATATCACGAAGGTCTTGGATGATGTCATCACGCCAGCGTTGTCTAGGTCTTCCTCTTCGACGAACACCAGCTGGTTGTTGTTGGGACGCTTTTTTAATCATTCTATCTAATGGTGCCCTTTCTACATGACCAAACCATCTAATCCGGTTAGATTTAATGAATCCGATTACATCGCAGCCTCCAAGAAGCTGTCTGATTTCATGATTCATTCGGATTCTATACTGATTTTCAGCAACTTTACATGGACCATAAATTGTTCGTATGACTTTCCTCTCGAATGTTGATAAAATTCTACAATCGGAGGAAGTCAGTGTCCAGCTTTCGCTTCCAAAGGTAAGCACAGGTCGAATTAATGCTTTGTAAAGTGTGAGTTTGCACGACTGCGAAAGATGTTTAGATCGCAAAAGTTTTGAGTATGCGTAGAAAACTCTGTATGCGGCTGAGACACGAGCTTTAATATCTGCCTGCATGTCATTTGACGATGTTATTACAGACCCGAGGTATTTGAAGTTTTCTACACGTTCCACTTCATAGTCGCCAGTATTCAGATTGCCGGGAGGTATATTCCTGGATGTTGTTAAAAGTTTAGTCTTGCCGGTGTTAATGCATAATCCAAGTCGTTTAGCATTTCTTTCAAGCTGAGAGAGACTATCCTTGATATCGCTTGTTCTACGTCCGAGAAGCACAATATCATCTGCATAGCCAAGAATTTGACTAGATTTGTTAAATATACAGTTTTGTGTCTCAATGCGGCTTTTTCTTATCGCGTACTCAAGCGCCAAATTAAATAGTACGGGTGCGAGTGCATCACCTTGTCGAACACCTGATGTTATATCAAAAGAGTCAGAAACTGACCCTTCGATTACTATTCTACAGTTTGATCCCGATGTTGTGAGTTTGCACAGAGAAACAAGTTTCTCTGGAATACCAAGGCATATGAGTGCAGACCAGAGGTTGTCGCGGATGATGCTATCATATGCTTGCTTGAAATCAACGTAGAGCTGGTGAATGCTGATGTTGTACTCCCAACATTTTTCCAGAATCATCCTTAAGGTAAAACATTGATCTGTGGTTGAACGGTTGGGACGAAAACCACACTGATAGTCGCCGATGATAGATTCGGCAAACGGGATGAGCCGAGCGAGTACGACATTAGCTAGTATTTTATATGCAGTGTTCAACAGTGCGATTCCACGATAATTTGCACACTTTAGGCGGTCACCTTTTTTATGTAGCGGAACAATGAGAGCTGTTTTCCATTCAGCAGGTAGTTCTTCTTGGTCCCAGATTGCAAGAATCAGATCATATATACGTGAGACCAGAGCTGCTCCTCCATTCTTAAGTAGTTCTGCAGGGATTCCATCGATACCTGGTGATTTGCCATTTTTTAATTTTTTGATGGCAGCTTCCACTTCTTCTATTGTTGGGTAAGGGACAAAAATCTCCTCACTTGACGGAGCAATTGCTCGAATAGGATGAACTTCGTTCGTCCTATTCAGTAGGTCTTGAAAGTGGGATCGCCATACTTCCAGCACATCACGTTCACTTGTTGTAAGCTCGTTGTTTCCATTTTTGATGGCTGTAGATCTTGGGTGGAAATCTTTGGTCAGATTCCGCGCATTGGCAAAACACTCTTTCGAATTTCCATTAGCCGCATGTTGGTTGATGTTTTCGATACAGCTCTTCATGTGTTCGCGTTTCTTTTTCCGTAGGAGTTTTGCTGAGGCTTTTCTGGCGCATAGATAATCAGTTTGGGAGCTTCGGGTGTTTCTTGTTAACCATTTTTCTCGCAGTTTTTGTTTGTGCTCAATGCTTTCGCGGCACTCGTCATCAAACCATTCGTTACGTGATTTCGGTGGTCGTTTTCCGATTATAGTTTGTGCTGCGGATATGATGGTTGATTGAAGCGTTTGCCATTCTTCTTGTATGTTTAATGGCATCTCAGATGGGATGTCATGCTCTTCTATGTTTTGCGTTACAATTTCCTGATATCTATTCAGTGTTTCCAGGTGTTTAAATGCTTCGACATTCCAGCGCACGGTCTTTTTTGCTTGCCTATTAAATGTAGATGATAATTTGCACTTATACTTAAAGATGACAAGCATATGATCGGTGTCCATATCAGCACCTCTGTGTGATCGAACGTCAGTTACACTTGTAGAGTGTCTCTTAGAAATCATGACGTGATCGATTTGATTTTCAGTTCTTCCATCATTTGATTTCCACGTTGCTTTGTGGATTCTCTTATGAGGAAAGAAAGTGCTAGAAATTACTAGATCATACATCATAGCCAGTTCAGCTGTGCGAAAGCCGTTATTGTTACTAGCATGATGCAAGCTGTTAGGGCCGACATGTGTTTTAAGTTCTGCACTTCTACCAATTTGCGCATTGAAGTCACCTACCACGATTTTTATATCGTGCCGCGGGATGTTATTGATCGAGTTCTAGAAAGAACAGGTCTTTAATGTCATCTGCTTTGTCTTCAGTAGGTGCATGAACATTGATGATCGTTACATTAAATTTTTGCGTGCGGATTCTCATTGTGCAAATCCGCATATTAATTGGGCGAAAATCGATAACATGTTGATTCACGCGACGATGTGTGAGAAAGCCAACTCCAAATTCTCCTCCGTTTTCATGACCGCAATAGTAGAGAGTGTATCCCTTGGCTGTTTCGTGGATTCCACTCCCTGGCCATCTTAGTTCTTGTAACGCCACTATATCCAGTGTATAGCTATTGATTTGGTTTGTAAGTTTCAGTAGATCTCCTGGTCTTCTAAGGCTTAGCACGTTCCAGGTTCCCATTTTTAAATCGTAGTCCGGGTACAGTTTCCGAGGTCGTTCTAATAATGAATCCGAGATAATCCGAGGCCTGTGTACAGAATTCATGACAAGTAGTTTTTTACGGAAATGGGGTGTTAGCCCTTCGCCCAACCCAAATTTTCGTGAATGGGTTCGTTCTGCATCTTAAGGTCACCAGAAACAACCTTTTTACATGTTTATATAGCGAGCCGCTTGATCCAAGACAGACGCCCGCTACAAACCGCCCCTAACATGGAGAACAGACGCTTGCTACACGTTTATATAGCGAGCCGCTTGATCCAAGACAGACGCCCGCTCCAAGCCGCCCCTAACATGGAGAACAGACGCTTGAGTTGCATTGGTTTTGTGGCGCCAATGACTCGCCATGGTGCAGAATCATTGAGTATAAGCAGTATTTACTCTGCCCCTCTCAACTACACCAACCTAATTCTGTTAGCATTACCCAGGTAGCAGGGCGTGGACGTAGAATTTCGGATTTCACTACCCAATTATTATTTACACGTAAAAATATTAAATCGAGAGTAATGTTCCAGTTTTAGTTGAACATAACGTCTTATGTTTTACTATAACTTCTGATCTCGTATTAATCCCACTCTAAAATTTTCAAAATCTTTTAATTATAAAACATTAAAAAAACATTATTTTTTCAAAATTTTAAAAAACACAATTAGTCCCTGGGCCGGCGCCGATTTCATATGATGAATACCACATATTTTAAACTCCGTGAGGCGCCTGTCCTTGACGAGCCCGAAAACATTTGTTCTGCGATTTTTTTCAAATTGGCCGCTTTTGCTTTCGGCAAGCTCCGAAAAAATGCCGATTGCCCGGGATCTTGTGAACACAAGGGTAACCTTGTCCGACAAAAATTTGTCTGCTATTGTCTAGTCCGACAACCCAAACATCCAAAATGTCAGTTGTCGGACTCGACAATAGCAAACACATTTTGGTCGGACAAGCTTACCCTCGTATTCTAAAACAAATTTCCAACATCCACAGTTAAAAAAAATAAATGTGGTAGCAAATTTACAAGATCGCGGGCGATCGACATTTTTCGGAGCTTGCCGAACGCAAAAGCGGCCGACTTGAGAAAAATCATAGAACAAATGTTTTCGGGCTCGTCAAGGACAGGGGCATCACGAGGTATAAAATATGTGGTAATCATCACATGAAATCGGCACCGGCCCAGGGACTAAATCTTTGATTTTTTTTTCAAAAAAGTTTTTAGAGATTTTCAAAAAAAAACGGTTTTGAACCCACATAGGCGAGTATCATATAAATATAAACCATGTACGTATTTGAAGATAGTTAAAATTTAACCTATACAGGTGAGCTCCAAAATGACGATATTCCAAAATTTTGAAAATTAAATACACACAAACGCAAAGAGATAAAAAATGTTTGAAAATCATTTTTCACTTGTATATTAATGGAGAACAATTTCTGTGAGTTTCATAACAATCTAAAATGGTCGGGTTGAGTGACTGGTTGGTTGGACATGGTATAACTCAATCTATTAATATGAAAGATATTTGACTTTTGGACTCCAAGTTGTTGTTATTCAAAGAAAATCAATCATTTACATTAATAAGCTATTATAACAACAATATAACATTCTTTTATATTTTAAAAAACAGTCCAAATAAAGTTGAACAAAAATATATATTTTTTTATGCGTTTCGAGTTGAGTTTAAAATCGGATTACAAAAATATACTCAAATATATATTTCTGTAATCCAAAGATGAGTGTTTACAATCGAAACGCTTGATAAAAATATACAAAAAATAAGATGGTTTTGTGGATTATATTAACAAAAATTTATTAATGTAAATTACATATTGATTTTATTTGAATCGAAGAGGGTAATCATCCACCACAAGTGACCCTTCAAACAATCGAGGTGTTTCGCTTACGTGAAACAATATAAATATAAAAAAACTATAAATGAATAAAAAATTGATGAATTTATAATAGTTTAAATCTATTTTAAATATTTCAATTCACAATTGCAAAAGATGCTAACAAATAACATTTTTTAAATTAAAAAAGTCCAGCGGCAGGTATATCCGCTAGAAAAAGGTAGATTTCTTGATCAGACAGATATGCATACAAGTAGAATCAATGCATCAAATTAGTTGAAATCAAAAAACTAAATAGAAACGGAATTATCCAACAAATTTCACAAAAGACATTTAATACATTAACCGAAACTACTTTATGCAATTTCGGAACAGTTTTGTTTAATTTGGTTAAAATTAGTCATAACATATTAAATCCACCAAAGATCAAATAAACGTCCAACAAAGATCAAAAGAACTACATGACAACTATAATTATACCATCACACATAATTTATAATCAAACATTATTAAACAATTTTAATTAAAAATCATCTTTGTGTTGTATTTTTTTGTTCTCATTTAATCTTTTTTCAAATACATAGTTTACTTAGTGAAAAAAAAATAAAAATACAAACAAAAGAGCATATGATAATTTTCCTTTGGTATTAAATGGCTTGAGATTTGTCTGTAATAGGTGCATTATATTGCTTATAAAAATGGAACCTTTTGGGTTAGAAAGCTGGAACTTTGTGAGGCTATAGTTTAAAAATTGTCTTAAAAGTTAAGATGAATTTAAATAACATAAACTCAAACATGATGAAATCATTGCCTTTTGCGTTTGTTTTCATTTCAACAGACCTGGGGCCTCAACCTTTAGACCTGAACTATTTTTTTTTCAAATTTTGGAAAGATTTATATTTAAACTTGTGTAAAAAAGTTTTCAAGTGTGAGCTTTGCCATTTCAGCTAGATCAAGGACAAAAAAGATTGGCAAATTTTTAAAACAGCTGATTTTGCAAAAACCTGGAACGTCAAAGTTGTCATTTGGATAAAAATGATAGAAATATGTTCAAATATTCAATATTTATAAATTTTAATAAAATATTATGATTCAAATGGAAGTTATAGTGCCCTAGATTATTCGACATTTTAAGCTCTAGCCGCTTAACTGGTACCCGGATATGGCCAGTTCATGAACTTGTCCAAGACATTATTTGTTGAAACACACACAAAACATTATTTTGGTGTAGGTCGAAAAATGCGACCGTGAGAGTGCCGCCAAATTCCGATATATTTCATATCGTTATATATATATATATATATATATATATATATATATATATATATATATATATATATATAAATATATATATATATATATATATATATATATATATATATATATATATATATATATATATATATATATATATATATATATATATATATATATATATATATATATATATATATATATATATATATATTTATATATATATATATATATATATATATATATATATATATATATATATATATATATATATATATATATATATATATATATATATATATATATATATATATATATATATATATATATATATATATATATATAAATTTTTTTTTCATTTTGATTTTCCGTCTCCGCTTATCATATATAGTCGTTTGGCACCAAAATTTTTCCGAAATTCCGAGATGAGGCACATACCAATAGGTAGATTTTTATATGAAATCTACCTAAAATGAGCAACTGTTTTTACTTTCACTAATACAAAAATATTTCACTTCAAATTGACTTGTATTATTTTCAACTCATAATTCCAAATTGATTAAAAAGGTGAAAAGAATATAGTATATTTCCCTACAAAAGATGAAAACATTGTTTTTTCGCAAGTAAACATTTGATCACGAGACGCGTCGAGTGAGACATATTAACGAACGAAAAACGTGTTTATCTCGCGTAAGAAATGCAATATTTTCTATGATAGTATATATACTATCGATATTTACTTTAAATTATAAAATTTTGACAACATCTCATTAAAAATTCATATTCTATTTTTTCATGGTTGCTTTGTTTAAAAAACTTTGTAAAATTATATGAAAAACCATAGCAACTACAATTTGTTATTTTTTTTACACTGTAGTTGAAAAAGAAACCATTTTCACAAGAAATTAAGCGAGATGAAAATAGAATCGAATAGAATGAAATAGCTATCATAGGAAAATTAATAAACATTAAATTAACTTTTATGTTTTTTTTTTCAAAGAAACTATAAACCATAAGTTGCTTTGAAGAATTTTTGAACGCTAACTTAAGGATTTAAGCTATCAGGATCAATCGACAGAACTAACGAAAAACAGAGACTTGCGACTCTATAAATTTAATATTACCAAGAATCGCCCAGTGACCGAAATTCGGCCATTGTTAATAGAAATTGTATAGACCTCCCAACCAAATAGCTACAACACATTATTTCAGAGTTTAATTGATTGATATAGGTTGATTTTGAGTTGTGAAACAAACAACTTGAAAAAAAAAAACAAAATAATCGAACAAAAAACACAAAAAACAAAACTATCACATTTTTGCCATTTTTTCCGAAAAAATCGTCGAAATTCAAAAAAAAGTATTTTTCGACACATCTACTCCTCAAGACCTATCCTACAATATACATATTGCCACACTTTTGATAATAAAAAAATATTGCTTCCGTATTTATAAATAGATAGATAGATTTTGAACTGTGAAACAAATAACTTGAAAAAAAAAAAACAAAATAACCGAACAAAAACTCAAAAAACAAAACTACCACATTTTCGCCTTTTTTCGGAAAAATTCGTCAAAATTAAAAAAAAAAGTATTTTTCGGCACATCTACTACCCAAGACCTATCCCACGATATACATATTATCACACTTTTGATGGAGCAAATATTTTAAAATTGTACTGCAAAAATATTGCTTACGTATTTATATATAGATATAGATTGATTTTGAATTGTGAAACAAATAATTTGAAAAAAAATATATAACCGAACAAAAAACTCAAAAAACAAAACTATCACATTTTCGCCATTTTTTTTTTTAAAATTGTCAAAATTCAAAAAAAGTGTTTTTCGCCACACTTTTGATGGAGCAAATATTTTAAAATTGTACCGCAAAAATATTTATCATAAATTATATTGCTGAGATTTCGAAATTGATTGGATAGGCCGGGAGGCAGCGTAGCAAATGAAAAAGTCATTTGATGCCGTTTGATTTTTATTTATTATAATTAATTAACTCCAACTGTGATATTGATAAACTCCAAAGAAACGTCGAAGACTGTCAAATGTAAACGTTTGTCTGTTGATAACCATGATATTGATAAACTCCAAAGAAACGTCGAAGACTGTCAAATGTAAACGTTTGTCTGTCGAATGTATGGATTTAAAAGCATTAACGACGTAAATGTGGCACGAGTTGCTGCTTTAACGAAAACATTTAAGATTCAAATTTACAATCTCATATTTCAATTGATAATTAATTATAATGATAGAAAGCTATAGAAAGTTACTTTACTGGCGCCATAAAAATATGAGTTACTTAAATGCCGGCGTAAAAAAGAAAAAATGGTGTTACTTTACAGCAACTTTGATTATATGTCAAAAAAGTAAGACTCTAACCTTCGGTAGTAAAGTTAAATTTTTACAGCTGTTTGCCAAAAAAAAATTTTGCTCCTCACTTAGATTCAATGATCCCTCAAAACTTTTAATGTCCAGCTGACGGTTTTACCCCCGATATACCTGCAGCTGATTCTTGATTTTATACTTTTAATAGTATTATAATTCATCAGTATGAATTTCATCTGGCATCAAATGACTTGACTATATCGCATTTCGATACAGATATATACGAGTAGCTGACCTATAATACCACGTTCGCCAATCAGCTGACCACTTTTTTTTCAATTGTTATGGTGTAAACATGCATCATATAGATTTTGAAGCGGCATTAAATGACTTTTGGAATTAATTTTTTTACCAGTTACAAAAACAATTAATTATTTTTTATTCAAACGACTAACTAATCATCTATCAAACAAAAAAAAGTTTGCTGAAATCGGTATAGCCGTTCTGGAGCAATTTAATTTCAAAGTTACATCGGATTGGCAGAATTTTCATTTTTCATGCATGTTGGGGTGCCCCCTATGCTCAAACTATGCACTTTAAAAAAATTGTAAAACAAGTTTTATTTTTATTTTGTCCATACTACTTAAATGCCAAGTTTCAAGAATATCAAAAATGGTCAAGTTCAAATCTCGACTTTTTCACCTGCGTAGATCACGTTTTGTATCCATAACGAATATCATTTTATCAGAGTTTACAATTTTATCTTGTTTGAGCTTTTTCTTTATGCATTCAGATAAATAGTAAGTTCAAAGCTAGCAGAGTAGAGTATAAAGTCTAGCTTATTGTTCGATTTGAATAAAAATGTTTTTGCTAGACCCAATTCCCTTTTTACTATAAATCAACCAAACAAAAATTTAGCTAATTATAATATTTTATGTTTAAAAAATATTTTTGAGGATTGGTTCGAGAAAAACTGTGATGGTAGACAGTTAAAAATAAGATTACCCACAGGCCACAGTCATAAATAGGACAAACAAAAGTAAGATAGGCTAATATTACACAGCTTTTAACAAGTTTTCGTCATGTATACGTCTTTGCCAACCTCCCTGATAACAGTGAAGACAGGAGAATTGTCTAAACTTTTTCAAACAAGTTCAAAAATGAAGACCAGAATTGAAAAAAAACCAATTCATTGCTTGCTTTTGTTGGAAAAATCTACAAAACAGATGTACCTTAAATTTAAAATTAATGATTAAAGTTGGTAATTTAGTTTTATAGTGCTATATCGTACGAATTTTTTTCAACATGTCCACATGTGCTAATCACAATACAAAAAAGACTTAATGAACGACCAAAGCATCGGTCCATCTGCCAACAAACTATAATCCTACAATCCTATCTTAAATAATGAATTAATTACAAACATTTAAGATATCACATTTCATTAATAGAAAAAATCAACATATTTTCGGTTGTAATACCACGAGTCATTGAAATTTTTTCGAAAATTTTTTGATTTTACGAATTAAATTATTTAGCAACACTGCGAATCAAAGCGCACAATAAACCACGAGTCCGAAGGACGAGTGGTTTAAGTAGTGGTTTGATTGAGCAGTGTTGCTTAAAAATAATTTAATGAGTAAAATTGAAAAATTTTAGACGAAAATTTCAATGAAGAGTGGTATTTAATGAGATAATTTTTTTTAATTATAATTTTGTTTAAAAGATAATTATTAGTTTCTAAATAAAATGTTTCTACAAATTATTTAATAATACAAAATTATGTAAAAATGCAAATAATAAAAATGTCCGTTTTCATTCATAAATATTTGCATGTTTGTTTATTTGTCAAAAATAAATTACAAATTTATGCGCCTACTAAGATGAAATTATATTTCATTTTGTTAGAACAAAAAATGACAACAAAGAATTCTCATAACGACAAAGCAAAATTATCGACGACAAGAAGAATTGCCGACAGTTAAAACAAAGCCTACTGTTTAAATATCATAGTTTGTATGAATGAAAAATAAAATTTCTGACATCAAAAAAAAATTATCATATAAATTTCAAGTTCTCAATACAAACTGTCTATTCCAGTGTTGTGAAACGTTATTGTAACGTAACGCAAAAACGGAAAACCGGAATTTAAACATCGTACCCGTAACGAAAACGGAAACGATATAATCCAAATTAACTGTAACGAAAAACGTAACAAAAACGCTATTTTTTTTTAGGTTATTACGTTACGGTTATTACATTATATTTATAATAAATATTTTTTGTACGAGCATAAAATGCAATTTTATGATTCAAAAATCGGATGTAAAGCAAGCTACTTTTTCGAATTGAAACATCAATGCATGAAATTACTATTTTACGTCCTAAAGTTTAAATATTTAAATATTTATTATATAAAAGAAAAGTAAGTTAAAATTACTTATTGTTACACAGTGTCTTTGATAGTGGCATACAGTATGGATTGCAATCCCGGGCTTTTTTACATGACGAATCCCAGGATCACGGGATTCGTGAAGCAAAAATCCCGGGATTGCAATCCCTAGCATATAGGAATAGTATATACAATATAGAATATGTTATGTTGTGCATTTAATAATTAATTTGATTATATTTTATTTTATATACTGATTTTATTTATAATTTTTATAATGAATATTTATTTGAATAAACTGAATTTAATGAATAATAATATGTAACAAGTTAATTGCTATCCATAATTCATTTTCCAATTTTTATTTTTATCTATTCATTAGTGATCTATAACGAAAACGTAACTGTAACCGAAACGTAACGGAAACGTAACGAAAAACGTAACCAAATTAATTTGTCGAAACAATAACTGAAACAAAAACCGCTATTTTAATTTATAGAATAACGAAAACTGAAACGAAATAAAATTTTTTTCGTTTCACAACACTGGTCTATTCACTATTGCATCACAGTTAAACATCTTAAAACACGATATATTTTTTTTTTTGTTAAATAACTCAATCGACAGGTGAATTTGATTATGAAATCGAACAAACGAACAATATCAAAATTTCAAAAAAAACATAAGAACAATATTTTTCTTATAAGAATCATCTTCATTCCAAAAACATTAAGCATTCTTTCACAATTTATTCTTATTCTTTTATTTATCTTTAAAATAATAATTTAAGAAATATGACTTATATTAAAAAAACAAAATAACTGAAATAATATTATAAATTTACGATCATTATGATGATTACCATCTGCTCGATCGATAAAAAAATAATATTTTTTTGTTTTGTTTTAAACAAAATTTAATATTTTTTATTGTTATAATCGTTATAATTATTTTTCTTAACACTCAAATTTTATTATTTTTATTCACAATAAATTTGTTTTTGTTGCTGTTTGTATATTTTATAAAAACACACATGGTTTAGTTTGACTTCTTAGCGGGTGAGATCTAAAGGTTCATTTGTTTTGTGCCAAATTTATAACATGTCCAACTGAATTATTGAAGTTGGTTTAAATGTCAAATGAATGTTTTCTTGTTAATTAATATAATGATGTGAGGCTGGTGTGGAACTGTGCAGATGGTGCAAAGGAATTATAATTTTGCATATAGTAAAGTTATAGAGTTTGGTTATATTTTGTTAAAATAATAATTTTGCCACTTTTATTTGTTGTAGTTTAGCTGTTTTCATGTGTTTTAGTTTTATTTTGATAATGCAATGAAGTTTTTGCTGTGATTGTGAAGAACATATTTTTTATTCATTTCGTATTTTACACCGATTTGGTATATTACACCGATTAAATTCTAGATTTTATTTAAATCTGATATACGAAGGATAACGTTTACTTAAGTAGGTGAGTAATGACGATTTCAACTTCGAAATACCATCGCCTCGAAAGGGTAGCTGGGTAGGTGGTTTCTGCGAAAACAGATTCAAGTCGTGGCACCGATTAGGACGGTTGAAATCGCACTCTTTAACAAGTATAAGAGAAAAAATATGGAGGGGCTGAAATCTCACAGCTCTGAGATATCAAGTCTTCGATCTGGGTTAACGATTTTGATATAGTTTTCGGCATAAAACTTTTATGAGGACATTGTTTTTAGTTTTGGCCAGCGATGTATATCAAACATAACTTTTTGTTAAAGTACAAATATTTTATCTCTGTTTAGATATGTACTACAAAACTAACACGAAACATCAATACGTTGTCGGAAAATTATAACAGATCATAAATTAACATAATTTAGTGAAAAGATGATACAATCAGCAAACTACTCAAAAACCCCACCATTTAGCGTTCCGAAAAAATATTTCAAAATCACAAATTCATTCTTCTTTCAAAATTCCAAAAATATTGTAAAACTAAATAAAATCATAAATTCAAACTTTCTTCAAACAAAATTCTAAAAATATTTCATTTCAATAAATTATAACAAAATCGAAAATTGTAACTTTTTCCAAAATTATAAAAATTATAATAAAATCAAAATTTTAAATTTTTCAAAATTCTAAAAATATTCCAAAAGTTCTTTCAAAATCAAAAATTGAAACTTTTTTCAAAATTCTAAATATATATATAAAATTTAAAAATTCTATTTTTTTTTTAAATTCTAAAAATATTCCAAAAATTAGAATAAAATCAAAAATTAATACTTTTTCTAAATCCTAATAATATTCCAAAAATTCTTACAAATTCTAAAATTCAAACTTTTTCCATAACTCTAAAAATATTGCAAACATTATAACAATCTCAAAAATTTAAACTTTTTCCAAAATTCTAAAAATATTGCAAAAATTATAACAATATCAAAAATTGAATTTTTTTCCAAAATTATATTAAAATAAAAAATATTTCAAAAACTATACACAGAGAAAAAAAGTATTTTAGTCTAAAGGTTTTTACCATTAAAATCAAAAGTTTTTCTTTATAGATTTTATGCAAAAGGGACCCTATTTTGTTTTAAATTATAAAACAATTTTAGTTCTAAGGGCTTGTTTTAATTTCATTGCAAAATGAAGGTAGTTTAAATTGAAAACTATTTTATTTCATAATAAGCAGTTGGCATTTTAATTCAAATTATTAACATTTTCAACTAAACGAGCCCATACACTTTACTGCGAAGCTATAAATTTTCTTTTTAAACTGTATTTTTAGGAAAAAGTTGAATTTATTTTGTTTGAAAATAACAGTAAATTTTAAATCAAAGACTTTATAGTTTAATTCAAATTTTAGGTTTTTTTGTTTTAAAAATTATAACTTTTGTAAAACATTAAATGAAATTCAGAAGAAACTTATTACACTTCTGAGCCAAATAAAACACAATTTTGATTTAAAAATTTTGCAATTTTACTACAAAAAAATGTAAATTTTGTACACATGTTGCTTAAACGAAATACTTTTTTTTTTAAATTAAATATTTATTTATTCAATACCAAACTCAATATAATTCAATTCAAATTCAATTTACAAAATAGTATTTCAAATTATAGTTATAGTCAAACTACAAATGTAAACAATTTTAAAATAAAAAACCAATAAAATAACATTTATAATAGATATTTATAATTGTTTCATATATAAATCAATAATATTTCTTTAGTCTTATAACCCGTTCTCCGGAATTTATATTATGTAAATTCACGGGAGGACCATCAAGTTCGGTAAGGCTACGTATGTCATGGCCACTTGGAATTCCAAGTGCATACGCGGCATAATGTGGTAAAAATATCAAATTATACTTTAAAAATATTCCAATACATTTGTCATTATTTATTATAAGATCTTTAATTTCATACGCCATACTGTTCTAAATCCTGTGATACTCAAAAAAAAGCCAGCTTTATAAGTAGTTCCCTTGAAAATTACGCAATCAGTGTAAAGGCATTCCGTATAAGGAAATTGTTCACCAAATAGGGAAAAATATTTTGAATCTTTCTCAGTAGATCTAAATTTCTTTTCTGTAATAATTTTATTAACAAAAAAATTATTACAATGTAAACGGTTAGTAAAATTGAGGGCAGCTTTTATGCCAAGTGTTAGTGGTATATTAACTCTAGAGGTTATATTGTGCGCATACTTTTTATATATCTGATGTATAGCTTCAAGTCGAAAAGACCACAAATATCTTAAAGGACCACATTTTTTAATTATATTTGGATAATGTACTAGATTGTGATACTTAGGCTTCAATGTATCATTAAATAGCTGAACATACAGATTATTATGTTGTTTAATGCGAACTGCCAAATTACTTAAGATTTCGTCAGAAATTGAACCAAGCAAAATAATATCGATTATCTCAACAAATATTAGCAAAAATTTATAAACTTCGTCATTGGGAGGTATTAAATCACCTATCATAAGAGTAATGAAATGAAACATAGTTTTCATTTCTCTTGCATTTAGCTTGAAATGTCCTGACTTGATATGATGTTTCTCAATAGATCGACTTGAATTTTCAATTTCAATTTGACCATAATTGAACATCAATTTTCGGTAATTAAACACATCTAACGAGAAGTATTGTTTTTCATAAATGAAGTAGTTTAAGCATTTTGTCAAATTATATCTGCACACACCAAGGAAAATATCATGCATTACATCGCATATTACGTTATCAGTAACATGAAACGAATAAATGTCGTTAAATATGGAGCTTTCTTTTATTCCGGTTTGTTTCACATCATTAAGCCGTAAGTCAATTTCATAATTTGAAGGATTTCTCAAAAAATCCAAATGCTCTATGTAATCTGTTTGTGTTTCTATTTTACTTCTTTTACAATTGCGACAAAAATATTGAGAATTAAAAGATGTTCAAAAGCCAAGTACACTATTACGCCCTAAATTATCTCCCAAAATTTGCCCTAGTATGAAAAAAAATCTCTTGGTTATACCATTGAAGTCAATTTCAATACCATCTACTTCTAATTCCTTCATAACAGAAATAAAATTATTCAGAGAAGCCGCGTTTCCGTACTCCTTAAAATCTCGTGATTTGATAAATCCAGCCACGAAAAGATTACTAATTTTTAAGGTTTGAAAATTTGGAATGGTAGGAAAATAATAATAAATGCCGCATACGGAATGTTGTCCTGCATTGGAGCTTAACGGATCATTTATTTCAAAATCGTCAAGGTAAAAATGGTAAGGTATTACTATTTTATCTACAAATAAAGATTGTTTATCTTTCCATATTGAACCATTGATAAAGTTAGACAAATCTTCTTTTTGTTTCAAATAGTCCATGTTTTTCAAAGTTAATTCTAAAATATTGGAAGATTCAAAATATTTTTTCATTTGAGTTTTGATATCTAAAATGCAGCCTTCAATTTTACAAGCATCAACTGTAGGAATGCCGTTCACAATAACTTCGGATAATTCATGATTTATTAAAAATGATTTAGGTGGTGAGTAAATTCCGATCGACTCACAGTATTTGAAAAGTTTATATTCCGTTTCGAAATTTAAAAAAGGATTTTCCAATAATTTCAAATAATTTAAATACTCTGTTTGTTTCTGAGGATCGTTTATAAAACTGGCGAATTGCTTTAAATTTTCTGATATAGGTGATGTTAAATTAATTTTTATTAAATTCTGAACTTCAAAAACAATTTTTCGTGGAAGACTACTTTTCTGGATTAAATCTAGTGACATTGCAAGCATTGACTTATTAATATCAGTAGTATTCTCAAGTGAGGTACTTTTTTTAAGCAATAAATTTTGAAAAACGTGATCTTCGGAACTGTTACTTTTATTACTATATTTACAATCATTGTAATTGATTGCATTGTTTATATTTAGTTCAACCAAAGAGGTTGATGGCTGTGAAATAAATAATTCTTGTGAGCCAATACTACAGGATTGACTACAGGATAAAAAATATTTTTCATGCTTTTTTAAGTGTTCTTTAAAAGTATAGATATTTTGGAATATTTGGAAACAATTTTGATGCTTACATTGGAATTTATATATAGAAGGCACACCATGAAAAACTTTTAAATGATCGATAATAGTTTTTGTGTTATTAAAGTATTTGTCGCACATAAAACATTCAAGCATGGCTATTTTTTTAAGATTACTATAAATTATTATTTATTTTTATTAATTTTTTATTGTTTATTTATTATTTTTACTTTAAATTTTTACTTATTTAATTGTTTAATAATTTGTTTTACATTTCGATTTTCGGAATTAATAGAAAAAAAGTATTCTTGAAAGAAAAGCCAAACTTGCTTGCTTATTTGTGAGTATTCTAAATTAAATACAAAACTTAATTTAATGATTATGTCCACACACTTAATGAATGAACCACATTTATATCTTACGTTATCCCAGTAGACATAAAATTCTTTTATATTTTCAATGGTGTCACCAACAACTATAATTCTGGGCTGAACCTTATTTTTCAGTTGCAAAAATTTTGATTGAAGTTGCTCTATATTTCTTTTCAAATCGTTGGTGTTTTTAACATGAATAGCAAAGTCATTCTGCCCATCAGTAATGGTTGGCTTACATTTAGGGCTTAACCTTTGTGGCTGTAATACTGCATGCATTAGTTGTGTTATTTTAAAATGTTTTGAATCTGTAGAACAAATAATTTATTTGCATTATTATTAAAATAAAATATATTATATTAGTTATTGGGCATACTTTGCTCTACTAAATGTCCTAATTTCTTTAAATTTTCTAAGTATTGCAAATTATTTTTGTCCTTTATATATTGCTTACAAAACGGTATAAATTTTTCGCCAAACTCATCGAATTTTTGCAGCAATAAATCTCCTGTTCCCGGATACATCGTGTCAAAGTCAATATCTATCTTTTAATATAAAACAATAAATTAGGTTTTGTAACTTAGCCATGAATTTAGAACTACCTACTAGCTGATATCCGAGACAATCATTATATCTAGGCCATGCAAGGGAAAACGATACCGTATTTTCTGATTTAGAATTTTTGAATTCATTTAGTCGACCGGTTGAAGTTTCTTTCCAATATGTGCAAATTTTGTCCCATGGTTCTAAATTATTTTGAAGCCATAGTTTTTGTTCATTGAAATTTTCTGTGAATTATTTATTGAAATAATTTAATTTTAATTCTAATATTTATGAGAACTAGCTTGCTAATACCAGCTAAACACAAACTGTTATCTTTTGTTAGAAGCTCTTTTGGTTGTTCCTCATCATTACAGGTTTTTCTTAAAATTTTGGTTTTGAAACAGACGTTACTATATCGATCGTATAGTTTGCCACTTGGATTTTTTTTTCTTTGACGTGGAGTATAGTAAGTCTCCTACGCATAAATTAAACCAAAGTAAATAGTTTGAAGATTTAATAAAATTATAAAATTACTTACAACGTTTTCGGATGGAAACAGATTTTGAATAATTCTTGAAATGTCATCGAAGTCTTGGCTATTGAGTTTCTGTTTTTTACTCAATGCATAATCAATAATAATGTGAGTTAAATTATTTTGACAATGACTAGTCAACATACTATTATTTTTATATTGATCGAGAATCATTTGACCTTTAACAGAACCGTTTAATAACTTTTTAATAACTTCAAGAGATATTGAATTTCTCGTATGTAGGTGTCTATACAGGTTGCGGACAAAAATTTAAGATAGCATTAGTAAACTTTTTACCAAAATCTTATCTAAATTTTAACTTACTCGATATTTTTGTTTATAATAATAGATGAAGAACTAAGCGACGCATTCTCTTTTGCTACATGATTTTCGATCCAACTTCTCACATCGGTATTCATTGACAATGTTTGAGTCGGTGATTCGAAAGGATTGTCCTATTTTAAAAATCAATACATCTTACGGAAAATATTTGTAAATGTATGTAGAAATAACTTACGCCTAAAGCTCTCCATTTTTTAAGGCCATCTCTAAATAACATTTTAGGACCAAACATTTTAGGTTCTTTAAACAAATCATTGACATCCCCCAATTCCATCACATTGAGCACTTGGAGGGTAACATTATATTCCTGTAAATGTTGTAGCACTTCTTCTGTTAATCCCCACGATTCCATTAATTTCTTGAAGACAACATCGGTATCTTCAATAATAATGGCCTCGTTAGGATCGAAAGTGGTATAATAAGCTTCGGTTGTATTCTAAATAAAAATAGATACAATATTCAATAAGCCATAGAATCATAGTCAATTATTTAATATAAAACAATTTAAGCTTTAACCCGAATGTTAAAATAAAGCGCATCGTTTTGGAATCAAAAATAATCAAAATAACTAACACTTAATCTGAATAATATCTTCAAACTTCAATTACTAATTATTTGGGTAGTGACCCAACTACTTAAACATGTCTATAGTTACAAAATTAAGATTTTATCGTTACACTTATTTATTTAAGAACATTGAATTTGTCCAAAATATGGAACTTCACAAATAATCTACACATTTTTTCATACATACCATTAAAGCCACGGTTCCTTATTTTTTAACTTGTACAAATTAATCTTATTCACTTCACTGCACAAATGAAAATGTTTCTCGTTTACGATTTACAAATCCCGTTTTTACGAGACTTTATAAAACCAAAATTTTTTAATTTTCAAACAAAATAGAAACATAGAGTAACGGTATATTACAATTCAGAATAAAAATTTGACAACTTTATATTGAAATACTACACACTTTATTAGTACATGTTTGAAAATTGAAACAAAGCAGAATCTGAAAAAAAAATTCTAAATGTTTTTACATTTCAGGTCAAAATTGTAGTAATATTGAAGCAAAATATTAAAACATATATGCCAATAAATTTCTAACTTTTCTAGTATTTGATTTGAATTTTTTTTAAACTTTTTTTTAATACGTTAATTTTTTAGATTGAAATTGTACAAAAAATTGCAATAAAATGTAAATATATTAAGTTAAATTTTTTTCAATTAATATTGAAACAAAACATTTTAGGTGAAAGGTTTTTGAATAAACTTAGAATCAAAGTTTACAAAATTTCAAATTGAAATTCATGTTTTTTTCTCTGTGTAAAATATTATCTAAAAAAATAAATGAAATCATTTTTTTGACACACTTGTCTATATTTTTTTGACAAACTTAAAATGCAATAAAATTCTCGATAATAATAATTTCAGGTTCATTATACATTTCATTTCATACAAATAACTAATTTTATTTTTTTCTAAAATGCAATAAAATTCTCGATAATAATAATTTCAGGTTCATTATACATTTCATTTCATACAAATAACTAATTTTAATTTTTTCTAAAAAAATAAATGAAAATCATTCTTTTGACACACTTGACAACATTTTTTTGACTAACTTATAATTCTCAATAATAATAAAAAAATTTCATGTCGTACAAATAATTAATTTTATTTTTCCAAAAAATAAATAAAAATCTTTCTTTAGACACACTTGACAACATTTTTTTGACAAGCTTATAATGCCATAATTCTCAATAATAATAATAAAATTTCATGTCAAACAAATAATTAATTTTATTTTTTTCCAAAAAATTAGGTAAAAAAAAATAAAAATCTTTCTTTTGACACACTTGACAACATTTTTTTGACAAACTTATAATAATCTAGTTTTTGATCTCACATACCAATCCCGACTATCCAGATTTCTCCACATTCTTTGTTCCTACTCATTATCACCAAAAATGAACGTTTTTTAAGCAAAAAATATGCATATTTCCTTGTTTTGACACACTTGACGATTTTTTTGACACACTTCCGGTACAGTTATCGAACACATCGTCTTTCTTCTTTTTTTATTGAGTGTACCTATTTATAGAAAAAAAATTTTTGAAATCCGGTTTTCTAGATTTCGTTGTTTGTGACGGCCGGCCGGCAGACAGACATACATTGTTTTTTTGCTTTTTTAGAATCAGTAGGTCCTAAAACGTCGAGAAATGCCAAAAAACGTGGGGGTAGCAATTTCTCCGAGAAACGTTCAAAACTATATGTACTTTCAAATTGAAAAATGATTACTTGAGCTTAGGTGCTCACAAAAAATCCCTATAGCTCAAAACGTGTGATTCAAAAACTTTTAATTTAAATAAAAAAATCTAGACTGTTGTATACCACTCCTGATTGTGAATTGAACGCAACTGAGTTTATTTACTGATTAAACGCTCGAAAATAAATAACTTACAAGTAGTTATATTATGGACTAACGGGCGTCTACGGAGATCAAATCGATTTTGCCTGAACCAGCAAACTTCGCGCGTTTCACCAGAGCATCAATAGCAGCCCATCCTTTTACGGTTCAAGTGACAAGGTGTAGAACTGTCGCTTTTCAACGCGATTTTTTTAACAGAGTTTCTCATCTCTGGAATGCCTTACCGGCGTGGGTCTTTCCTGATAATTTTAATCCTCAAAACTTTAAGATCAACGTTAATAAATTCCTGAAAGAAAATTGAATAATACTTTCGAACCCTAGTTCCCTAGTTAGCATGGTATCTTCGGATATTCAGAGACGTTGATCTATATTGGTTAACACTAAACATGCCTAACATTGAATAAAAAAAAAAAAAAAAAAGGGATGATAGCAAAGTGTGGTCGTGGAACACATTCCGCAGTCTAATTAATTTTATAGTCAAGTTTAACCATATAAGAATCCAGTCGTTTATCCAATAAAATTTTCAGCTAGCATACTGCATTCTTAACCATCTGTAATGAAATTTCTTAACCAACCGTACGGATATTGGCTTACAAACAACCTAATCACGCCAATTCAGATAATCGAACCTTATCGTGTAAATATAAAAGGTAAGTAAGTAAGACATTTTTAACATGATCTCCTACTTTGCCACCCATTTTTAACATATTTTAACAATCAGTTCATTTTATAGTTACTTATTTAAGCTGATCATCTATTTTGAAGAAAAAAATAACAAAACCTCGACTATGAAGTGTGAAAAATATTCATTAATAACACAAAAAGAATGCTTCCCAAACTAAATTTTTATAAAACTTCCTGTTATTGTTTATCAATTTTGTCGTCGTTACGTTTCATTTGTACCCAACAATAAAGATAAAACACAATTTGTCCACGAAATAAAAGTTTATGTTCCTATAGATTTCTTCATTCTTTGCTTGATTGAATTTTATTTTTTTACGGATTTAAATTTTTTTTTTGGTGAATATTGTTTTCTGAAAGAAATGTTAACTTACCCAAGAACTTGTGTTCTGTTTTCTAGAATAATTGAAAATAAGATGATAATTGAACAATTGGTTTTTTGTGATTTAATTGGAAATAACAAAAAAATAAGTATTGTAAAAATAATTATGAAAATCGTTTTTCATGTGTTTCGTTTCCTATTTCTATTATTTTTATATATTAAATTTTTAAGTTTGCATCATAATTAATTTGAAAAGGAACTTTGGTAAAACAAAAGTAAATAAATTTGGAAATATTTTCTGTAAGTGAAAGTAGGTTGGGTTTAATTGGGGTATAGTGTAGTTATTTTTGGAATGTTGTTTAAGCTAAAACATTATTAAAAATACGGTTTGGCAAAGTAAAATTCATTTGACAGGATACAAAGATCTGTTACTTAGTTACTATAATAACATCAGCATACAAAATATATTTTGTTTTTTTCACACAAAAGGATTGAAGCGACATTAATTGCTGGTATTAGTTGCATTAATTCATTGTACATACCATCTTACGGATTGTATGCCAAAACAGCAGATTTAGAAAGACATTTTGATGTCTAGATATTGACTAGAGATCGTATTGAAAACCACAAACGATCACTAGCACAAAAGGCCAGCAGCTGTAACACAGAAGGTTCTTGAACCGATGTGATCACACAAGCAAGAGTGTATGGTCCTAGAACGGTTGCGTTAGGCACCACAACAACAATATTTCAAGCTCAATTTTGTCATTAGTAGTTACGTTCTTCTATGTGCTGAAAGAAAATACCAAAATATTGAAATATTGAAATATATATTATCTTTGACAGACAAGCAGAACTCATGGCACTAAAATCTACCTTATTTGATACAAAACAAGTATCTACAAAAGGCCTCCTACAATACTAGATTCACAATTGTGTAGGCACCCAGCTACACAGGAATACAAGGAAATGCTATAGCCGACGCTTCAGCAAAACAAGGTGCGAATAAAAAGTCTGTTGATCCTTTGAGCCACCATCTTAACAAAATGGACATTTTTGTTTTCGACAGGAGTAAGTCCTACTACTCGTACGCAAAAACGATGAAGCACGTCATCTGTAACTGTCCTGAACTCTCTCGGCACAGATACAACCAACTTGATCGTAGAAAACTAACACTTCTACTACCACAAGACGTCACTCCAATAGAGCTAATTAATTTTAATCAAGGTCTCAACTTGGGTTACAATCAGTAACGGCATAAACGACGACTGACTAATGAAACAAACACGGTAAACAAAATAGATCTCCTGGTCGCAGTGCTACTTGGACTGTAAGTCCCAAACCTCCCTCCAATAAGAAAAATGCCTTTCTGTATATTTGAACAGCATTAGTCCCGTGCCACATCTTAGTTAGTTAGCGCAAATATTTGATCTGTCGAGATTCGATTATATTATAAAATCAAAATGCAGACTTCTTTGTTCGAACTGCATATATGTGGTATAATTTCCCGGAATCAATAGTCTCGAGTGATTTTAATTCACAAGCGTTTATAAGAAATCCTCCATCCCAGAACGCATGTTATTGGAAGATCTAGTTCTAAAGATTTGTTGTTGTATATGTTCTGATGTAAATTGTAATGTTTCTCCTATTACATAACACTTTTTAGTCCGCGTGTCACTAAGTCGAAAAATTAAAAAAAAAGGATGGGTGTGTTATTTTGAAAAAAGAAAGCTCAAGATAAAAGTTTTTTATCAATAAATAAATACGTATCCTGTAAAACACAAACATCGATTTAGAAATATTTTGCTATTTTATAGTTACTCTGAAGTAAACCACTAACGACCAGCATACTACAGATTTACTTAACTAAATTCACCCATTATCGTGTACAATTTGCCAACTTTGATTATTTTTTTTCTGTTTTTCTAAATTCCAACATGTTTGTCCCGAAATAAATCCAGAAATAATATAATTTTCTGTTCAAAACTAAAAATCCTTTTGATGACTCATTCCTATCATCATAACCAATACAAAACATAATAGAAAAACAAAATTAATAAAAATCAAATTCATTGACGACATTAAATCTAATTCTAAAATAGAGAATACAACTATCAAATGTCAAAAACTATATTCCCCTAATATGTCGGCACTATTAATGGTGACAATAGACAAAACTAACATAAATTTGATTTAATAAAACAATAAGATATTCTTTCGTAAGGTGTTTGACTGTCATATTTGTCGGAGGCTCATTTCCATGATTTTACATGGTAAACCATAAGACTTTAACGAATCAATGAAAAATAAGAATATATAGAGTCAATATATGAGTAAAAGAAGTTTCGTTAAATTGAATCTTTGAACATAAATTTAGCTTCTATTCCACACGGTAGAAAAGTAGTATGGTATTGTGAGAATGATCTTATGTCCCATTATGTTTGATATATTTCTTGAATAAATTTCGTAAAATTAAAGTAATTTTTCAAGGGAAAATATAAGGAAACAGAAGAAAACTAGATGATATCATCATTTAGAAGAAAGACAAAAAACATAAATGTATATATAATATACTCACTGACTTAAAATCACAAAATGATGTTTATCTATTCAGAAAATTATTTCTTCCTGTTATACCTTATGTCACCTTATTCTTTTCATCCAAAAATTTGTTATCATTTCTTATATTTTGTTTTTTTTTTCGGAATATTCTTCCATTAACCATATTCTGGTAGGTCTTTGTTGTGTTTAGGAATAATTGATTGTCGGGCTTTTTGTTTTGATTTTAATTTTGAAGTAAAACAACAACAACAATTCTAAAATAGATAATATGATAACAAAACACTTAACCGAATTTTTGTAGACTAGGTCTTATTTCTCTGTTATAGTTGTTTTGTTATGACAAAAATTAGTCGTCAAAAAATCGACGTCACGGGTGGTTATCCCTTATAGTTTTAAGAATTGGAAACAGAAAAGGAAACAATTTTTTATGTTGTGTCCTTCAACATAGAATGAGTCAACTACCAACAATAATAACCCGAATATAATAACGAAATCGTTATACAATCAGAAAAAATAGTTTTAAAGACTTAAAGTCTTACGGAATTCTTTTTAAATCAGAAATGATATATTTAATTTTTTTTAATCGAGATATAATTTATAATACATTTTACTGTTGGCATAAATTTGCAAATGCTTAAGAGGATTTAGTTGTGTTATTATTTTGATCTGTCGTGATAGATTATGAATTTCAAGAAGTAATTTTTCGTATAAACAGTTAAATGCAAAAGTCACGGACTTTATGGATTAAGAACTAGTTAAATTTTGATCTTGAGTTAATGTATTATTAATTATTGGATTGTTTGATACCTGGTTACTGTTATGATTATTGATTTTTGAATGCTTCAATTTGCGTCTGTAACAAGAAGTAGTTAATTATTTGGCTATACATATTTTAATTGAAATTGCTATTCGCACATCTTTTGTTCAGCAAAACTATTTAAATATAAAGCTTCCAGAACTAAAGATTAGAAGGCTTGTCCCAGATATTGGGTTTTTTATGATTTAGTTGAAACTTATCCTGAACATGTCCTAGCAAGCTAAGTATAAAATATTATTTACTTAGGCTTTTTGAATATCCAAGGATAATACATCAACTAGTAAAGGAAGATGCTCTGAAAAACGCAGGGGATTAGGATACGGCAATCGTTTAACTTATTTTTTTTAAAGGCGATATATTTTCTATAATTAAGTATTTTAAGTGGTGAATTCGTCGAGTAAACCGGAAAGGGTATTGAATTACACAATTTCGTTTTTCTATATTAAAATAATGGTTCTAAAAGTAAAAACAATATTTAGACCACAAGTTAATTTGACATTTTTGAAGCTCTTATTTGTCGGTTGTACTGCGCACAAAATGAAAGAATATTTGAAATATCGATTCGATATTCGGTGTTTGCGAAGTAAACATCAAATTATCAAGTTATAATCAAATTTTTTCAATATTAAAATTTCTAACTGTGTTTTATTTTTTGTTTGGATTTGTTGTTAGTTATAAATTCAAATCAAATTAAAGTTAAACATTGAAATATAAATTGATTGTTTTGTGATTATTGTGTGTGGATGCTCACAAATAAAAGAACTATAAGTCGCCAGATGCGTAGCCTCCCTAGGAGCTCGCTCAGCAGCATTAAACAGATGAGTCAAGGCATTAAAATGAGTGACATCCCAACAGTAAACAGGTATGCAGGTTTACCGCCTAACGTTAATTTATCAAAATATGCAAAAACATCGCAAACTAGTTCTCCGTATGGTGAAAGTTCTAGAAAACCTGTAGAAAAAATTCCTCCAATAATTACAAAATCTTCCTCAACGGAGATTCATAAAACTATGAAGGAACTAAATATTTCAAAATATAATATACAAATAATGTCAATTGGCATAAAAATACTTACATATAGCCTATCAGACTATAACAAAATTTTTACTAAATTAAAAGAACATAACAATGGTATGTTCTCATATACGCTTGAGGAAAATCGTTTTGTTAAATTTGTACTATGTGGGCTCCATGATATGGATACAAATGAAGTTAAGAAAAGCCTCGAGAATAGTGGCCTGAGTCCTGTTAATGTTTGGAAAACTATTCCTAAAAAATATCGTCGAAACAGTGAAGATGCCCTTTATTTTGTTGCTTTCAAAAAGGGATCAATGTCTCTGAACCAATTAAAAAATATTAGATTTGTTAATAACACAGTGTGCAGATGGGAAATTTGTCGATCCACCAGCAAAGGTCCTCTCCAATGTTATAAATGTAAAATGTATGGTCATGGAGCGAACGCATGCTACATGAAGCCAAAATGTAATTTCTGTGGTGGAGATGAACATATTGATGATATGGAGTGTCCTTTACAAAACGATATTACTAAACATGTTTGCTGTAATTGTAGTGGAAATCATACATCTAACTCTATAACTTGTCCAGAAAGAGAAAAATACATTCAAATAAAAAATCATCTGAATCTAAAAAATAAGTTGAGTCGACCTTCAAATCAACCAACGTTTTCATTTCAACAACAGGATTTTCCTATTCTTCCTTCAATACAACAATAAAAATTTTAATAATAATAATAATAATAATAATTTTGTTAACAAAAAAATGCAGTTCAGTACAGTGGTTCAAACAAATGCAATCAATCATGCAAATTCAATTAATATTAATTCAGATAGCACAAATGATTTGTTTGCACCGAATGAGTTATTACAAATTCTCAAAGAACTTGTTTCAGGACTTCGGGGGTGCCATTCCAAAGAAGAACAATTTGATGTTATGGCTAATATTGCTATTAAATATGTCTGTTATCCATAATTCTTTAAAAATTTGTGTGTGGAACGCGTACGGTATAAAAAATAAAAAATTTTAGGTAATTCAGTTTTTAGATAATTTTAATATTGATATATTACTTATTAGTGAAACGCATTTAAAGCCTTCTATTTCATTTTCGATTCCTAATTTTCGATTTTATCGTAATGATAGAGAAAATATTCGCAGGGGTGGTGTTGGTATTCTTATAAAAGATTGCATTAAACATTCGCTTCTTCCTGACCTTAAATTAAATTGTATAGAATCCCTGGGTATTAATATAATAAGTAGTGATAATAATCAACTTAAAATATTTTCTGTATATTGTTCATATTCGAATTCTGAGCATCTCAGAAATGATTTTATAAAAATTTGTAGTGGTAATATTCCTTACCTAATTGGTGGTGATTTAAATTGTAAGCATCCTAACTGGTTTTGTCCTAGAACTAACCGCGATGGTCGAACTTTATATGATTATTCTATTAACTCTGATTGTGTTGTTATCGCTCCCCGAGATCCTACCCACTATAGTCCTGCTGGAGTCCCTAGTATTATTGACATATTTTTAACAAACAACCCTCAGTTGATATTCGAAGTTAACACCATTCAAGCACTCTGCTCCGATCATCTGCCAGTCCTCTGTTCAATAGTATTTAATAATCAAGTAGATCATTGCCATCGTAAATACTTTAACTATAAAAATGCTAATTGGAGCATTTATCAGAATCATATTTCATCTGAAATTGAAAATTTCAATTTAAGTTCAATTCATACTATTTCAGATGTCAACGTTGCAGTCGATTTTTTGACAGCATCCATTTCTTCAGCTCGTGATCTATCCGTACCGCTTGTGCCTGTTCTTCCAACTGATAAATTGTTATTATCTGATCAAGTGTTAAGTTTTATCAGACACCGAAATTCGCTTAGAAGATCTTACCTCAGAAGTCGCCTTGCTCACATTAAAACCTCAATAAACTTGCTAAATAGAATTATTAAATATCATATAAATATTCTTTATAATCAAAAATGGCAAACGAAGCTTGAATGCTTGGATAATGGTTCAAGAAACTTCTGGAAAACAACTAAACATTTTAAAAACCATCGCAAGTCCATTCCACCATTAGTTACTCCCAACACTGGAAATCGAATTTTCTTAAATACAGAAAAAGCACAAGTATTGGCTGATGTCTTCCTTGACGCTCATCAAATTCCAAACTCCAATATTGTAATTGAAGAACAAGTGAATGACTTTTGCACTAATTTCAATAATTTGGATAACAATGCTCCAATTTCTGAAATTCGCCCTTCTGAAATTTCTGATATTTTGAAATTCCTTCCAAGGCTCAAAGCTCCAGGTGTAGATAATATTCCATTTATTTTACTTAAAAATCTTCCTGAAAGTGGAATCCATTTTCTTAAGATAATGTTCGAGTGCTGCTTGAAGCTAGGTTATTTCCCAATTCAATGGAAAAAAGCTAAAATTACTCCTGTTTTAAAGCCTGGCAAAGACCCCACTCTTGCTACAAGCTACAGACCTATTAGTCTTCTTTGTACATTGGGAAAACTCTTTGAGCAGATTATCAAAAGAAGAATGGAAGAGTTCATAACTGACAATCAAATAATTATAAACGAGCAATTTGGTTTTAGATCTGGGCACTCTACAGTTCATCAAATCCATCGTGTAGTCAATCATATTAAATCTAATAGATCTTCGCTAAAATCTACTGGAATGATATTATTAGACCTTGAACGAGCCTTTGATAAAGTTTGGCAAGACGCAGTCTGCTATAAATTATTTATATATGGATTTCCAATATTTTTAATTAAAATCATCAAATCGTTCTTAACTGATAGAACATTTTTTGTCAAGATTTTTGATTCCATGTCCTCTATACTTAGCATTCCAGCTGGGGTTCCTCAAGGTGCCGTATTGAGTCCTTTGCTTTTTTGTTTATTCATCAATGATATTCCAAGAGATAGTGAATGTAAATTATCATTATTTGCTGATGACACTGCAATATTTGTGTCAGATGAGCTGGCGGTATCTATTATCAATAAGCTTCAATTGTACCTCACTAAAATTCTCGAATTTCTTAAAAACTGGAAACTTAGTATTAACATATCAAAATGTGAAGCCATTTATTTTACTAGGTGTAGAGCATCCCGTAAACTTCCACAACAACCTTTTCTGATTCAAAACTCTTCTTTGGAATGGAAACCTTCAACTAAATATTTAGGAATTTATTTGGATAAATCATTAACATTTAAGACACACGTCACTCAAATACAACAAAAATGTAATGCACTGTTCAAAAGTCTATATCCTCTACTCAACAGAAATAGTAAACTGAATAGTCATAATAAGACACTAATTTACAAGTGTGTGATTCTTAATATCATACTTTATGGTGCACCAATTTGGTGGGATATTGCTTTGTGTCATAAAAAGAAATTTCAAATTATTCAAAACAAATTTCTAAAAACTATATATAAACGCCCTAGACGTTATAGCACTTTAAGACTGCACAACGAATTAAATATAAAGCTTGTCAATGTAGTTGCTAGACAAGCTAATGATAGATATATAAATAAATTAAATTGTATTGAAAATGAATTAATAAATGCAATTAGCTTTACTACCGCTTAATTTTTGCAACGTAGCTTTTAAGTTTAGATTTAAGTAGGTTAGGTAAATATAAGTTTT
The DNA here is from genome assembly GCA_963693315.1 of Diogma glabrata. Classification (NCBI taxonomy): domain Eukaryota; kingdom Metazoa; phylum Arthropoda; class Insecta; order Diptera; family Cylindrotomidae; genus Diogma; species Diogma glabrata. The sequence goes on from CAVNZG010000322.1 coordinate 59,197, forward strand.
TTATTAGTTACTAAGCAGACTGAACTGCATTTGAAAATATAAACATTCTTTTTCACTTATTTTTCGCAATACTCATACTAATTAATTTCATCTGTTGTAAAGCTTACTATTAAAAGCTGATCTCAGTAAACTATTAAATGTATACAACTGTATTATAAAATTTAAAGTCAATAAAGGATTATTATTATTATTATTATTATTATTTGAAATATCTCTAAACGACAAATCATTAAAGTTTTAATTAGAATAGATTGTAATTTAGCAACATTTCATCGGTGCTGAAGTGAATTAAGCTGACCAGTCAAATTATTTTTAATAATCAACCGCATAGCATTTTTTTGCACAGAGTCTACATATTTTAAATTGTTGACTGACAAGCAGTTCCCCAAACATATCAACAGTATTCCATACATGGTTGAATAAATAACTTCTAGATCAGCCAAATTTGCTAGGGATTGAAAAACTTCTTACATTGTCACAGGAAACCCAATTATTGCAAATCAGATTTTGCAAGATTGAACACATATTTATTCCATTTCATGTTATTTTTGATAACAATTCAGAAAGTGAACAGAAGCTTGGGGAACACTAATATATGTAGTGAAAATATTTTATGTAATGATACTAAATTAACTTGAAGAAGCCGACCTGTAAGAAAACTATGAATTCATGAGACAGTTAAATGATCTATGCCATAAGATTTTAATTTAGCTATAAGATTTCTATGCCACACCTTATCAAATGTTTTAAAAATTTCAAATAAAAAAGTGAATGCTTCACCATGGATCTCCAACGATTTGTACCACAGAGAGGTTACGTACGCTAACATATCACCTTTTGCATGACTTCAACGAAAACCATACTGCTTGTCATCCATTGATAACTCGTGATATCTCAAATATGAAGGGATGTCCCGAAATTGATACCAGATTTGAATTTGACGCCATTTGTGTAGTAAATTTAAAATAGCAACAAATAATAAAAATGTGGTTGCTATAGTTCGAAAATTTCATACAAAATATGTTCGGAATAGTGTTTTGACTTATAAAATTATGAAGAAATTAATAGAAAAATTCAGTGGAACTGGATTAGTTGGAGACACTCACACACACACACACACTGGTCGTTCAAAAATAAGCTGTTTAAATGTCAATATCATGACTTTCAAGAAGCTCTCTACAGCGTATATACCCACAAAAGATTTACAATTCCACAACGTGTTACTCTTTGGTGAGGGTTTTATGGCTGTAACCATCGTTAGACCAAACTTTTTTAAAAATGAGGCTCGTCTAGCAGTGACTGTTAACAGAATTCTTTCTAGCGAAATTGAATGATATTATAATGTCGACAGTATGTGGTTTAAACAAGACGGCGTTACATGCATATATAGCCATGTGAACCAATTCAAGTAGTATTTGAGATATTTTTTGGTTGTGTACTCTATCGTTTCGGGGATTAGAAAAGGACCCCTACATCGTGTGATTTAACACCATTAGATCTCTTTTTATGGAGTAATTTGAAGTCTATATCAAGGTCTATGTCAACAAGTCCACAGCCACCCATGCATTAAAAGGGGTAACTAAACGCTGGATTAACAAAGCCACATTTATGCAGAATGGTCATGGAAAAGTATAGACAAAAGGGTGCGTATGGGCCAGCAAAGCAGTGGAGACCATTTGCCAATATGTTATTGCATAAATAACTCTATACTATGTAATATATGATACAATAAAAAAATAACAATCTAGAGACTAAAAATTGTGTTTTCAAAAGAATAAAACTTTATTCAGGATTTTTAATTTTATTGCTCTGAAATGAAGTTATCCGGGTATAAATTTTAGCCAGTTTTTATAGGTTTTCTTTATGCTGTCGGTGTTTTACTAAAAACTCTCACAAATTTGAAAGTAGAAATCGGTATTTTTGATAGTTGCATGTATTATCTGTAGAACTTTTACTAACAATAATGGTGATATTATGAGATATCAGCTTTTAGGCAAAAGGGTTCCAGCGCACCCCACTTATTGAAAAGTCATTAGCTCATAAATTTTCAACTAGCATTTTTCAAAAAAAATAACTATTTATACACTCACTTGCAAAAATTTATAACTACTCAATGAAATTTGTGAGAGTTATTAGCAAAACACAGAAACCATACTGAAAAACTGTTAAAAATGAAGAAAAATTCATACGCGCATAACTCCATTCTAGAGCAAACAAATAAAAAACCCTATAATCTGTATAAGGAGTTTTTATTTATAACTTTTTTGTGTTGTACTTACACCAACACCAAAAATAATTCACTAAAATAATACATTATGATGCAAGGACGTAAAGCTAAGGTTTGCGAATCGAGGCGTCAGCCGAGATTTGCTCTCACATTAAGTCCAAAATGGCTTACGTCCGTGCATCATATACTATTTTTTATTCGTCGCAAGCAAAATATTTTTTAAAAAAACTGTTTAATCTAAATTAATACTAAAAATTTTATAAATATTAAAACAAAAATATGTTGAACAAGTAACCTTTGACCAAAATATTCGTTATTTTTTTTCCAACAAATCGAGAGTGTAGTTATGCAATAACATGTTAACCCAAAATGGCGTTTGAAAATTCAACTATTTTCTTTGTCATTTCTTTCAAAATTGTTTTAAAATATAATTTTATATATTTTTTATGTGATATATATATATATATATATATGTTATGTGTGATATTTAATTTACGTGTGGTCTTCTGTAGTGTGCTGTTAAAAGTTGAGGAATTCGAGTTTTTACGGCAAAAAGTTTTTGACGGATAATGAGTGTGTTAATAATATCTTAAATTTTAAGAGCAAAAAAAAAATCAAAATCATTTAAATTAGCTCAAAAATATTATTTAAGGATTAAAGGATTATATCATGTTAATATCTCCAAATTTTGATTTTTGTGAATTGACACGTTATTGCATAACTGCATCCCTATGACAACAAAAAATAAATAATTAATTTGATGGAACATGAAATATTGAATTTAAGGTTACTTTGATAAAAATTTCTAGTTTTTGTAGAAATTAAGCAAATAAAAATATTTTTACTTTTTGGACGAAACTATGACAACAAAATATATGTGACAAAGTGACATTTTAAGACCACAAATCACTTATAAAGTAACACTATAATATGCAGGCGAATAAAATAGTACATTATGATGCAAGGACGTAAAGTTAATGTTTTTGGACGTATGTGGAGTTTGCGAATCGAGGCACCAGCCGAGATTTGCATCCACATTAAGTCCAAAATGGCTTACGTCCGTGCATCATATATACTATTTATTATTCGCCGCAAGCAAAATATTTGAAGAAAATAGTTTAATCTAAATAAAAATTAAAAATTTTATAAATTTTGAAATAAAAGTATGTTGAACATGTAGGCTTTGACCAAAATATTTGTAATATCTTTTCAAACAAATCGAATAACTATGACGACAAAGAATAACAAATATTTTAATAATAATAATATTTATTTTATTAGCACCTAACAAACAAGTGTTTTTCGTGCATACATGAAACAAGAATTAATAATAACAATACTTATAAATTATAATAACATAATAAAACAGATAATAAAAGGAAAAAAAAAAAAAAAAAAAAAAACCTAACTTACAATTTATCATAATCTAAATAAAAATATTAAATATCATTTATTTTATCAATAATTTTGAAGAAATTTAAAGTTTTGGTAATGTTTGATTCATTATCTCCCAGTAATTCATCAAGATGACTAGAAAGTTTAAGATTACACCGTTCCCTATTGTATTTACCACATTCCAAAAGAATGTGCCGTATGGAAAGAGGTAATTGACAAAATTCACAAAATGGTTGAGGTTCTTTTTTAAAAATATGGACATGAGATAATCTAGTGTGTCCAATTCTTAACCATGTTAAAACTGTTGCTTCTCTACGCGATGATCTAGAGGATATTGACCATTTTCTGATAGTTTTTTTAATTTCATATAGTTTGTTATTCGCGAGTGAGCTCCATTCTTGTTGCCATTCTGCATTTATTACTTTTTTAGCTATTAATTTTAAGTCTTGATAAGGCGTTTTGATACCTTCCCGAAATGGTAAAATATTTGAAGTTTTAGCAAGCAGATCAGCCTTTTCATTCCCTTGAATACCTGAATGTCCTGGTATCCACAAAAACACAATTTCAACCATGATTTGTAAATTAAATAGTTGAATACGGATTTTTCGAGAAATTGGATTTGTAGTAAACATATTTTCAATGGATTTAAGTGCACTAAAAGAGTCTGTAGCTATAACATATTTTCTTGCGATAGAATGTTCAATGAATCTCAATGCAAATGATATTGCTATGAGTTCAGCACTTAAAACAGAATAATATGGTAACCGAAACTGTTTTTCATTTGTAAGATCTGTATAGCTAGCACCAACGTTATCAGATGATTTCGATCCATCAGTGTAAATGAATGTAAATTCATTATAATCATTAAGTATTTTTCTAAAAAATATTTGACAGATTTCTGAATTAAATTCCTCTTTTGCAAATTTGTTCATTGAAAAGTTGATATTAGGTTTGTTTATAATCCAATACGGGACTTCATAATATAAAGGTATCCAAACTTGCGGAATAGGATGAGATATTTTCTGAAGAATTTTGCCACCCATTTCAATAAACGAGTTTTTTAATCTAATATCTGGATTTGTAGCTGCATTGCATGAACCATATAATGGATGAGATGGTTGACTAAGAATTTTATATGTAAGAGCAGATATCCTTTGTTTTCTACGAAACTCCAAAGGCAATAAACCAGATTCGCAGATTATACTTTGAGTTGGACTGCTTCGAAAAGCACCAGTTGCATACCTTAAACCCATATGATGTAAAGAATTCAGTAGCGATAAAATATTTTTTGATACTGAGAAGAATATTATTGATCCATAATCTATTCTTGAAAGAATGATAGATTGATGTAGTTGAAGCATAACATCTCTATCACATCCCCATTCAAATGAACTCAATGCTTTTAAGATACGTAATCTTGTAACTATATTTTGTTTTAAATGAAATATATGTGTTTTCCACGTTAATCTTTTGTCAAAATGAACACCTAGAAATTTGTTTGAATTTACTATCTCAATCTTATTACCATTTATGTGCAAAAATGGACCCGAATGGAGCTTTCTCTTTTGACAGAAGTGTATTAAAGAGGTTTTTTCTTTTGATAAAGTAAATCCATGTTCATAAGTCCAATTGACAATATTGTCAATTGTAAGTTGAAGTAACGTTTCTATTTCATTTATATATTTTGAGTTTAAGAAAATAGTAAGATCATCAGCATACAGAATACATTTAGCTGGCATTTGAATTTGGGTCACAATTGGGTTAATAGCTAGTAAAAATAAAATCGTACTTAAAACTGCTCCTTGAGGAACTCCATTTTCTTGACATTGAGGAAATGATAGATGATTTCCAACTGCTACTCTGAAAAATCTTTTCGACAAGAAGTTTTTAATAAAATAAAACATGTTTCCAGTGATGTTAGACTCTTTTAGACGTTTTAATATTAAAATATTAAAAACCTCCAAGATTTATCAAACGCCTTCTGGAAATCAAAGAAAACTGCAACTAGGTGTTCTTTATTGGCAAATGCTTCACGAATAGCGTTTTCCAAAATTACTAATCCATCAGCTGTTGATTTATTTTTCCTGAAACCAAACTGATTTTCAGAAATATAATTATTACTTTCAAGATACCAACTCAATCGACGTGTTATTATTTTTTCCAACAACTTGCATAGGCAACTGGTCAAAGAAATGGGACGATAACTGTTAGGATCATTTTGATTTTTATTCTGTTTAAGAATTGGTAACACTATTGATTCTCCCCAACTCTGAGGAAAAGTTCGTGTGCTCCATATTTCATTATAGAAGTGTAAAATGTACTTTTTATTTTCAACTGAGAGATCATATCATAATGAATTTGATCTTGTCCAGGAGATGATCCTTTACATTTGTCCAGTTCAAATAAAAACTCATCAAAAGTTATAGGTGCATTATATTTTTCATGAAAACCATCATCAATTGTAAACACTTCCATTTCAGCTATTTTTTTAACGTTTTGAAAATAAATATCATATACTGTGAAGTGCTGGAATAAGATGCAAAAGATTGAGCTAACTGATTAGCAATTTCAGTTCTTTCAGAAATTATTATGGAATTGATTTCAAGAGAAGTGATTTCTTTGAAATTAGATTTTACTGACATACTATGAAATTTTTTACAGATTTGGGACATTGGCATGTCTTTAGTCATTGACTGAACGTTATCTTGCCATGTTTTCTTTTTTGCTTTTTTAATTTCATACCTGGTTTTTGCATTTATTCTTTTGAACTCTATAAGTGTTTCTGGGGTGAAAAAACGTTTACATTTCCGCTCTAAGGTACGTCTCTTAGTAATAAGTTTTCCTAACTCAGGATTCCACCATGAAACAGGAGGACGAATAGAAGTAGTAGAAGTTAATGGTATAGATTGTTTTGCAGATTCAACTATTGTGTTATTTATGTAAGAAGTTTTATCATCAATACAATCAAAACACAAACTCTCACTAAAATTTGTATTAAGATGAAATGTATCCCAATTGGCTAAGTTCATTTTCCATTTGGTTCGCCTTTGAATATGTTCATTTTCATTTAGCATTTGTAACATAACTGGATTATGATCACTACCACAAAGATCATGGTAAACAAACCAGTGAAAAAATTGTTCTATGGAAGGTGTTGAAATAGTTAGATCAATTGCTGATAAAGATCCAGATGAAAAGGTGAAATGAGTTGGTGATCCATCATTAAGGCAGTTTAAATCAAATTTATCAATTAGCCGTTCTATTATTTTTCCTTTTTGATCTGCTCCTGAAAAATTGTTATCCCAAATGCTATTGTGGGCATTAAAATCTCCCATTAGTACAAAGGGAGTTGGTAATTGTTTAATCAGATTTTCCAAATCAGTTTCAGTTACAAAATTGTTTGGCAGGTAAATAGAGCAAATAGTAAATTTAACTGGATAACAAACGCTAGCAGCCACAGCTTGTAAATTGGTTTGTAAATTGAGCTCTTGACTCCAAAAACTATCTTTCACAAAAATAGCTACTCCACCTCTTACTCGCTCATTTAGATTAACAATACTATCTTTTCTATAAATATTAAAATTTTTAAATTTTGCGTTTTCTGTATGCCGAAAATGTGTTTCTTGAATACACATTATGTAAGGATCTATACGGTTAATTAAATTTTGAAATTCTTCTATTTTGTTAAAGAATCCATTGGGATTCCATTGCATTATTTTGTGTCTATTTGTCTGCATTAAGGATTTCCATAGAGGTACTAATAGGGCATCCAAAAGTTCCATCCATAGATATTGAATTTACTTCATCTTCCAAATCAAGACGATGAAAAGAAACAATATTTGAGTGAGTTTGGTCAATTTTTTGAGTTGAAACATATTCCGATTTTTGATTATCATCAATTCTATTACCAAATAAAGTATTTTTATTTTGATCTATAGTTTCAATTTTGCTTTGATTAGTGATGGTTGTGGTTGTGGCACTTGAATTCGAATTACTTGGAAGTGAGATTATTTCATTTTCTTTAATAGGAAGTTTTTGATATTTTTGACTGGTGTTAAATTTTTCAGTATTAAACGAAAATTTTTTAAAATTAGATAAATTTGATATTGTGGCTGATGGTAAAGATGTTTTGTTTTGAGTATGTTTTTCAACAATAGTTTGTGCATTAGCAGGATTATGTATGGGAGTCTGCTTAAGCATATCCGCATAAGATGGAGCTGAAGAAGAGGATTGATGTGTTGTGTTAGCATGCATACGATAATATTTAATCTTGGCTTGATAGTGAGTTAAGCGATCTATTGTTTTGATTTTACAAATTTCTTTTTCTGCAATATACATTGGACATTCTTTTGAAGAACTGTTGTGAGCACCACCACAGTTTCCACATTTAACTATGACACATAGATGCGTAGAAGTTTCAATTACAGGTTCTGCACACTGATTGCAGATATTTCTGCCACGACATCTTTTCTTAGTATGTCCAAATTTCTGACAATTAATACATCTCATTGGGTTGGGAATATAAATTCTGACGTTAAGTTTCAAAAATCCAGCTTTAATGGAATCCGGTATCTTTGGAGAATTGAATGTTAGAATGAGAGAATTTGTATCCTTGAGTTCTCCATTTATCCATCTTTTGATTCTTCGAACATTTATGACACCACTAGATGAAAGTTCAGTACAAATTTCGTCTTCAGATAATTCAAGCAAATCATTGCACCAAACAACGCCCATTGAGTTATTAAAAAAAGGATGTTCTATCACTTTGATTGGAAACAAACCACCAAGATTGTTGGATGTAAGTAGAGTTTTTGCTGCATTAGCAGTTTTAGTTAAAATAAGTAACTCCCCATTCCTGTTTCTGCTGACTGATTTAATTGCAGTAGTAATACAATCTAGGGCTTTTTGAATTCCAAATACGTTGACTTTATTTAAATTTTTACCTTCTTCTGCATGTCTTATAATTAAATATTTTTCTTGAAACATTGTTTCATTGGTTTTTGCATTTGGTAAGTGAGATTCCTTTCTAGATCTTTTGTTATTTAAATTAATTTCTTGAAATTCTCCCTCTCCATCAAGGAGAGAAAACTTGTTAGGATGTGCGAACAACATGCCCGAAGGCATGTGTTCTTGCTTTCGATTGATATCTGCTGTGTGTTTTATATATAAATCCGTGAAAGACAAAAAATACAGCTCCAATGGAATTGCACTGAATATAATAATAAAATTGCAAAACACAATATGATTCAGTAGAAAATATTTATATAAAATGGTTTAAGATCAATTTAAGATTTATTTCGAATAAAAAATTTAAATTATATTTAATTTATGAAAAAGAAATTTAATTTGATTTTTGAAGACCGGCCTACTTGAATTTCGGTTGTCGAATGAACAAATATTGTAATTGGATTATTAAATTTGGAATCGAAAGGTTGCTTTGATAAAAATTTCTATTTTTTTTAGAATTTAAACAAATACAAATATTTTTTACTTTTTTGGATGTAACAATGACAACAAAATATATGGTTAAAAAGTGACACTTTATGGTCGCAAAACACAGTAATAAAGTAACACTATAATGTGCAGACGAATAGAAAATATATTTAAACTTCTACATAAAGCAGATTTTTAATTTTTAAACCTTTTTAAATTTGAAACTAATATTATTTACATGTTAAAATATTAAATCAAGAGTAATGTTCCAGTTTTTGTTGAACATAACAATAACCTCTTATGTTTTACTATAACTTCTGATTCCGTATTAATCCCACTCTCAAATTTTCAAAATCTTTTTACTATAGTATTTTTTAATATAAATGATATATGATTTTTTATATATGATTTATGATTATTTTTTATATATGATATTTTTATATTTTTATATACGAATATAATATATGATTTTTTTTAAATTTAAAAAAAACACGATCTTTGAGTTTATTTCAAAAATATTTTTAGAGATTTTCAAAGCAGCTCTCTAAGGTTGTACACAACTTGAGATATTTGAAATTTAAACTATACAGGTGAGCCCTATAATGTCGATATTCCATATTATTCATGGAGAATAATATCTGTAAGTTTCATAAAAATATAAAATGGCCAGGTGGTAAAATAAAGTATTTTGATTGGTTTGAAATTGAATGGATTAAAACAATTCGTCTTATGCACTTCAACTTTTTTTTATTTAAATATCTTAATATTTTGGAACTCTAAGAATCCATCCTCTGGGATAATTATTTCTAAGCTAGCAGTTAATTTTTTTTTAATAAATAAAAGTTTATTTCTAAAACATCTCTACGATTCGTTTGCTATCAGAGAAGCACATAAATAATCAATAAAAGGCTCTAAGCCTAAGAGGTCTAACCCTTTTTTTTTATTCAAAGCTAGGCATGTTTAGTGTTAATTATAATAAATTATAAATTAACGTCTCTGAATATCCGAAGATACCATGCCAACTAGGGATAAGAATGGAATGCAAATTAAGATTCTCTGAGAAATTTATGAACGTTAACTTTAAAGCCTTGAGGATTAAATTCATCAGGGAAAACCCAGAAAGGTAAGGTAAGGTAAGGTAAGGTAAGTTTTCTACTCTTCTCCACGCCTAAACCTACTTCCTTCCATTCTTACCTCCTTTCCCACAGGAATGGATCATATGGTGTAATACGTACCGTGGCTAGTTAACTCAGTCGCGAACGATGCACCCGGATACGTGGTGACCTGCGGAATAACCAAGCTTTGTTTGTATAAAACGGATCTTTGTGCAGATCGACATTTTTCTCCCCACCCTAAGGAAACCAAATGGAATAAATAAAATAAAAACAACAAGACAAAACTTGTAAAAATTAAAAAACTTAAGGCATCCGAAGCAGTAACGACAAAAACGGACTCCTAGTAGCTAAATACTTTCCCCAAACTCAATGGTTCTGGAAAATGCTCCAGACCCGACTAGAGTCTCTAAGGTTAAGGCGACTAGAGTAGCAATCGTTAAAGGCTTCGGTAACCCGGATGACTCTATCGCTGTACGTTCAGAAAAACCACACTCTAATGGGCCATCAAATATATTAAGGATGAAGCTGATAGTCTTCACCGATCATAATGGACCTTGAGAACAAGTAGACGCTGCTTTAAAGTATTCGCCTGACAGTCACAGCAATTGGTATGCGGCTCTATAAACTATCTGCACATTGTTGTCATCAGCATCTTGTATAAATCTGATGGGGACACCACCGTTGTCGCGATGGAAACTAATACATTGTAATGAAACAAAAAGTTCTCCAAATTAACCTTCATTACTCAGAAACTGCTCGTTCTGATTCGATGAATATCTTGAACCATGAATTCAATATTCAGGCTCAGAACTTCCAATTATAAACTCTTCTAAGTGGTAATATAAGAGCTTGTATTTGAATCGAAAAATCTTTAATATTATCTTATTATCCAAATATTGTGACTACGACACGGTCACCATCAGCGTGGAGATCAACCAAAACTTTGTTTGGTCTTCTCGTATATGGCGTATGACTCCTAAGAGCCACTTCCCTCAAAACTATTGACTACTGTTATAATGGAAGGCCAGAATATTGGCAAGCGATTCATATGCAGTAATACATCATGGGATCTGGATAAGCTCAGACACCAACAAAACGGGTGAGTAAATTTTAATTAGAAATAGATCAGAAGTCCTAGGCGTTATTTTTGTCTCTAAGGAAGTACACCTAATTCTGTTTTTACACGGTAGATACGTTTCAGAAAAATCCGTGCATAAATAACCCGTGTATAAAAAGACATGAAGTGCATAGAAAAAAGAGGATTGGTTCCATATCCTTTGATCCTTTAAAAAATTGGTGAAATAAAAGGAATCATACAAAAAAAATATAAAGTGATGTATAAAAGCCAAATTACTCTTTCTTTTATGTGCATTTATACAGTTTATTTCATGAAACAAAATGCAATTCAATTCTTATGGTAACAGTAACAGAAATATCGCATGCGGCACAGGCACTGAAAAGTCCAAGAAAACCAGATAAACAGAGTCAGACAAGTGCGAATATAACTCGCTCGTTGAGGGTTCTGTTTATATAATATTCTACGACAATATTTCTTCTCAAAAACACAATTTTAGAAATAAATCAAAAACAGTACCTAAGCAATTTACAAAAAAAATTGTTTTCGACTAGAAAAAAATTCACCTTTCATATGCCACCCCACTCGTCAAGGTTAAAAATAAGTTTTTATCAAAATTTCCACCCTGAACCCTCTCCAAATAACATGATGGATGAGTCGACCACTATAGTTTTCTTTACAACATTTCCTTTAATGCATAATTTTTTTTTTTAAATTTTCTTTTGTAATGTTCGAGGATAAGGGTGGGCCGTGGACAGGAAAAAAAATTCAGATTTTATAGATAGAAAAAAAAATAAATTCTAGAAGATTACAGTGAATAAAACTACATACATACTTACATTTGTTTAATCTTACATTTGTCAATCAAATAAAATCGTGTTAAAACGGAAACAAATTTTTTTGCTGGACCTTGTTAAATCAAAACCGTATAAAAAGGTCGTGTAAAAACAGAATTGGGTGAATATCATGTGGTAAACGAGTGTAAGGTATCAGACGAACACTTTTCAAACCAGTATTACCTTATATTATCTCTAGGTATACAACCAGTCAATAAACCAGTTTTGAGGAACTGCAAAAGAACGGATTGGGATCGCTATAAGGCAGTTATTCAGGCAACGTTTTCAAACAGTACTGAAAAGTGCAAATAATAGCACCCCTTCTAATATAGCTGGTAGTCGCATCGGACACTCCTATATTCTGCATGAGCAAGGAATCACCCATAAGAACAGTGACCACATCCTTTCTATAATAAAGGTTGAAAGGGGATTCACTACTCTCATATCCAACAAAGAAGCTTGGATCGAGTTGAGCTTGGCGACCGGCGGGGCTTGGAAATACAGGCAATTTTAACGGATGGTTCCAAACTCGAAGGCAGGGTGGTAGGAAGAATATTCTCAACACAGTTAAATATTTATTAACCTCTCTTATAAGCGGGAATTGGGTCGAAGTAGTCGTGATAAATGAAGTCTTGCCATGTTTAGCGCATAGTGTTTTATCAACTAGATATATCAACACATATGGGATACTCACATGTAACGTGAGTATCCCATAGGTATTGAGTATCCCATAGGTGAAATCGGTAGATGCAGTAGTAATGACATCAAAAGTGACACTAAGCGGCCGCTCATCTCTAAATGACCAAACAGTTTGATAGCTATTTAGCGTAACTCTATATCGGTAGCATCTCAGGCAAGGGATTGAACTGGATCTTCTACAAGAAAAAGAAGCTCTAAGCTGGTTGGTTGTCTCTCTCAAATAACTAATTTATGACGTTGTATCACAACGGCCCTTTTATGGTTTAAGTTCATCTTCTTTACCTTGTTTTTTATGACAGCCACGGCAACCTAACCTATAAAGAAAAGCATTTTCATTTTTTTTTACACATCTATTTTCATCCACCAATAAAATATTACATTTTAATTATAATATATAAATAGAGTTGCTTTTATTTATTAGGAATTATTTTATCAAATGTTGGTTGCAATATTGTATATATATATTATTTAAAGCACAAAAATCACTTTATCAAAATTAAACAAATATACAATGAAAAAAACATGTTCTATTTCCAATAGAAATGTAGTTGTCTCAACCTCACCGTGTGGGCAGATATGGTGAATAGAACTACGAAATTGTTTCAACAACTGTACAACTATAGAACGATGTAGTTGAGACAATCATACTGTAACGGCGGACTATTTCAATTTTTACGCTGAAAATAATAATTTTCAAACTCAATTATAATTTTGTTAATTTTCTTAAATTGTAGTAAACGTAGCTACATTTTTCTGTACTACTGTTGACAGTTTAGTAACGTCACTTAATAAACATGTTTATTTTTGCTGGAAGGAGAAAACAGAAGATCGATGGTATGATACAAAAGTACGAATTGCTTAAATCAATTCGATTAGTATAATTTTAAACTCGAATCAGTATAATGTTTAAATCTAATCAATTAGTAGATAATTTTTAAAATGTTTAGTGAGTAATAAATTAAAATTAATACAAAAAAAAATGTTACCGTTTAAAATTCAATATAAAAAAATTTAAAGAAAATAATAGTAGATTCTTGTATGAGCTTAGAATGAAGGCAATTGCCATCATCCTAAGCGAATACAAGATGCTATTTTATCCACGACTGTAAAATGTTTCGTTTAATTTCCAGTTTTCATGCAAAAATTTGTATCGCCATATTGAAATAAATACATCAAAGATAGCGAAAAACAAAACAAGTTAGTTTTTTAATTTTTTAGGGGAATATTTAATAAACTATAGAACTGTTAGAATTTTAATTAAATTCACTAGTTGTGGAATGAATACAATTACAATGGAAGACATACGCATGGAAAGCATATATTCTTTAGTAGTCGTGGATAAAATTATTTATTGTAGTGTTTAGTGAAAACAAAAGTTATTTGTCAAACCGAAATAAAAATTTGACATAAATAAATTCAAAAGCTAAGAATAAAAATGAGTTTATTTGTTCAACTTTCATCATTTTCTAAAACTACATTATTGTCACCATGCACGATATTCCTATTTTGCATCATTAGGAAAATCCCTTGGTGTTCGAAGATTCTATGTTAACCTTGGAGTAATGTAAAAGTTTATGTAACAATCAGTCAATCAATGCAAAGAATGATAAGGAAACAACAGATGATGGTTTATGTGATATGTTTGGAAATGGACAACTTATGAAAAGTCGAGGGGAGTTATGTGACGTAAGTTATACAAGGACACTAGAAGATGGAACAGTTGTAGAGAATGGAGAAAATATTGTTGTTCAAACTGGTGATATTATGAATGTTTTTTTAGTTGTGATGGTATAAGTTTTTATCCATCTTTATGTTGCGTTGATGAAGGAAAACTGTTACAGCGATGGAGGTTGTTATGAATTAAAACGTCAAAGCGTACTTTATATGATATTGGAAAACAACATTAATCAGGAATATTAATGTAAGTTTTTTTATATATATTTTGATTTGTATAATTTTTGATTTTGTTTTTGATTAAATTATTTTCATGTTAGTAAATTAATAGTATTTTTCTGTAATTCAAAGTGTAAGAGATTTCCAAATGATTATTCTGTTTGTGTATAAATTCAGTGGTTCAGTTTTCATAGTAGTTTTTGAGCTACCCGGTATAATAAAATAATAATATAATTGTTCCAATAAAAGCTCAAAGGTTTCAACACGTAATATTTAAGAGAAAATAAAATATAGTTCAATTAATCTCAAATACTTCAATTTTAAAATGAAAAATTCATGATATAAAGTCAACGAAAATTTTTCATGGAAATAGTTATTAACTTTATTCAACTACTGTTGTATTGGATATAACACTTTGTATTTTAAATAAACGTCATGCCGTTGTCAGAAAAATGTTTTCATGTAGTTGTCCCAATCGTTGGCAAAAGTGATTGCAAATATTTTTCTTTGTTTGAATAATAAACTGCCAACTGTCAGATGAGGCCATTACATCAATTTTTTTTTTTTTCAGTGTAGGAGTTATTAACGACTATACTTTGAATTGTCCTTACTGATTGTCCTTATTGAAGTAACTTCTATATAAAATTTATAAAATTTACAAAAATTTTTTTAAAAATTTACGAAAAAAAGCATAAATATGCCTAACTTTAAAAGTTTTGTGCATCATCATCATCATGGAAAAATTGGATAAGACAAAAAGCATCCAGTTAGTTATTCACATCCACTGAACCATACATAATTGTTTAATACTATTTATGACATTATCCTATGTCACCTAACTTAGCCCCACCATTTTTAAGAAAATTAAAAACAAAGATTGTGCTGTATTGTGCTACAGTTGTGCTGGATGTGCTACTCAGAAAGAATGCCATTTCACCAATTGGAAAAAGTTGGCACGCTGAAACAATTTTTCGAGCAGAAGTTAGCCGCCATTTTTGAAAAAAAGAAAAACAAAGGGTCTGCTACGGTACGGTGTTAGAGTTGTGCTAGTTGTGCTATTCAAGAACAAATTTGTATCACCAGCAGAATAATTTAAACACGCTAAAAAGATTTTTCGAGTTGAAGCTAGCCCCGCCATTTTGAAAGAAATTTAAAGCAAAGGTCGTGCTGTATTGTGCTAGGGTTGTGCTGGTTGTGCTACTCAGAAATAGTTCCATATTATCAATGAAAAAAAGTTGGCACGCTAAAACGACTTTTCGAGCAGAAGTTAGCCCCGCCATTTTGAAAAAAAAAATAAAAATCGAAGGTTGTGCTGTATTGTGCTCGAGTTGTGCTGGTTGTGCTACTTAGACAAAAATTTCGTAACCCTAACAGAAATTGTTTACAAAACTAGCATCATATTTTTCGAATAGAAGTTAGCCCCGCCATTTTGGAAGAAATCAAAAACAAAAGAAGTGCTGTATTGTGTTATAGTTGTGCTGGTTGTGCTACTGAAAAAATATCGTATCACCAACAGAATAATTTAAACCACGCTCAAACCATTTTTCGAATGAAAGTTAGCCCCGCAATTTTGCAAAAATCAAAGAAGAAAGGTTGTACTGTATTGTGTTACAGTTGTGCTGGATGTACCACTCAAAAGTTGGCACGCTAAAACGATTTTTCGAGCAGCAGGATATTTTCGAGCAGAAAGCATTCGAGCAGAAGACTAAGCCGAAGCCAGCCTCGCCGTTTTGAAATAAAACGAAAAACAAAGGTTGTTATGTATTGTACTCTAGTTGTGCTGGTTGTGCTACTCAGAAAGAATTGCATATAAGCAATGAATAAAAGTTGGCAGACTAAACCGATTTTTCAAGCAGAAGTTAGCCCCGCCACTTTGAAAAAAATAAAAAACAAATATTTTTTTATTCATGTTTTTTTCTTTATATAGAGCACCAGATTCAAGGTCATCAGATTTACAAAATCATAAATCCGATGACCTCTGATGATCTTGAATCTGGTGCTCTATATAAAGAAAGAGACAAAAATAAAAAACAATTTGTTTTTTATTTTTTTCAAAGTGGCGGCGCTAACTTCTGCTCGAAAAATCGGTTTAGTCTGCCAACTATTTTTCATTGCTTATATGCAATTCTTTCTGAGTAGCACAACCAGCACAACTAGAGTACAATACATAACAACCTTTGTTTTTCATTTTTTTCAAAATTGCGAGGCTAGCTTCTGCTTAATCTTCTGCTCGAATGCTTTCTGCTCGAAAACATCCTTCTGCTCGAAAAATCGTTTTAGCGTGCCAACTTTTATTCATTGTTGATATGGGATTCTTTTTGAGTGGCACATCCAGCACAATACAGTACAACCTTTCTTCTTTGATTTTTGCAAAATTGCGGGGCTCACTTTCATTCGAAAAATGGTTTTAGCGTGGTTTAAATTATTCTGTTGGTGATACGATATTTTTTCAGTAGCACAACCAGCACAACTATAACACAATACAGCACTTCTTTTGTTTTTGATTTCTTTCAAAATGGCGGGGCTAACTTCTATTCGAAAAAAATGAGGCTAGCTTTGTAAACAATTTCTGTTAGGGTTACGAAATTTTTTTTTAAGTCGCACAACCAGCACAACTCGAGCACAATACAGCACAACCTTCGGTTTTCATTTTTTTCAAAATGGTGGGGCTAACTTCTGCTCGAAAAGTCGTTTTAGCGTGCCAACATTTTTTCATTGATAATATGGAACTATTTCTGAGTAGCACAACCAGCACAACCCTAGCACAATACAGCACGACCTTTGCTTTTAATTTTTTTCAAAATGGCGGGGCTAACTTCAACTCGAAAAATCGTTTTAGTGTGTTTAAATTATTCTGCTGCTGGTACAAATTTGTTCTTGAATAGCACAACTAGCACAACTCTAACACCGTACAGCAGACCCTTTGTTTTTCTTTTTTTCCAAAATGGCGCGGCTAACTTTTACTCGAAAAGATGATTTTAGTGTTATAAAATTATTCCACTAGGGATATGAAATTTTTTTCTAAACAGCACAACCAGCACAACTCGAAGACAATACAGGACAACCTTTGTTTTTCAGATTTTTCAAAATGGCGGGGCTAACTTCTACTCGAAAAATTGTTTCAGCGTGCCAACTTTTTTCCATTGGTGATATGGCATTCTTTCTGAGTAGCACATCCAGCACAACTGTAGCACAATACATCACAATCTTTGTTTTTAATTTTCTTAAAAATGGTGGGGCTAAGTTAGGTGACATCATTATCCTGTTAAATAAGCGAAGATCCAGCATGATGATTCCAACATCAATATTGAATATTATTTGTATTGGTAGATTGATATTATCATCCTAACAAAAATTACAAAATTTTGTAAATATACAATAATTATACAAACTCTAGAACAAAAATTATTTTTCAAAATTCTGCATTGCTCAATATTAGCCGTGTTCGATTTGACTGAAGCAACTGAAAAATTGAATGAAATTGTTGTAGTTTTTTTCGATTGTTTCAGTCAAATCGAACGCACCATTAACAAACAAAAGAAATCATGTACACTGAAAAAAATCATGTACACTGAAAATTCAAGTAATGACAATCTCATCTCGAAGTTGGTAGTTTATTATTCATGCAAAGAAAAATTATTTGCAAAGAATTTCACCGTGATTGGGACAACTACACGATAACATTTTCTTAACGACAGAATGAGGTTTATATAACATATAAAGTGTTATATCCAATAACAGTAGTTTGAATAAAGTTAACAACTATTTCCAGGAAAAAATTTTCTTTGGCTTCGTTTATTTTTTTTTTTATTTTTAAATTTAAGTATTTGAGATTAATTGAGCTGTATTTTATTTTCACATTAATATTTCGTGTGATTATCTCAACTACATCGGTTTATAATTGTACAGTTGTTGAAGCAATTTCGTAGTTCGATTCGCCATATCTGACCGCACGGTGAGGTTGAGACAACTGCATGTCGATTGGAAATAGGACATGTTTTTTTCAGTGTAAATAATCAAGAGCTCTATTGTGTTTCTGGAACTCCCAACATCAATTTTGAAATGTAAGATAATGAATGAACGTAACATTAAATTAAGAACGATTATGTTGTTGTAGATCCATTAAATCCATTAAATTAAGAAATCTGGTGATTTAATTAATTATCCTTACCTTTCAAAACACCTTCGTGTTCACTCATCACCTTAAAACAAAGAACATACGAAAACATTCAATTTCGTTCAAATCATAAATAATCCATTACCTCAAACAAATAAATTTAATATTCAACTTATCATTTTGATAGCTGCCCCTAAATAAATTAAATTCGCAATAATAAGAAAAACTGTTGACGGCTACCAATTTATCTTAGTTTCAGGAAATATATTTTATTAAAATAAAACAGAAAACAAACAAAAAAAAAACATTGAAATTGTTATCATTTATAACGAGTTGAGTCATCATTAAACATCAAATTCTATTCTTCCTATAAATACAAATAAAATAAAAACATAGAAACAACAACAAGAAAAGGAAAATATTGAACTTTTCCTAACTTACTTTTCTGAATTCTTTTATCATTCGATAATAATCAATTTTCATCTTTTAAACTTGTTTTCCTTAACCAACAACAACAAAAAAAAATAATTCGATTATTATTATTATTGTTATTAGTGAGAGCAAGTTGAGCTTGAGATAATATTTTGATTATAGGTTGATGATTAGAAAATTTAGGAAATAACAAATGATAAAAATTATCTTATATTACGTTTTCTTATCATCGTTTCGATACAACCGGAAGTATATCATCATATTGTTTTTTGTTTGATTTGATTCAATCCAATTATATATATAACCAACCAATCACACTCTGCATCAATTAAAAGATCAACAATTCAACAAAATACGTAAAAATAAATTTAGTTCATATAAACAAAAAAAAACCGCAGTGTAATCCTCTTAAAAAATCTGTTTCTTTGTTGTAAATTTATGTTATTGTTTTTATGTCTTATGAAATAAGTTAATAGTTTTTTATTATAACAAACAAAGATGAATTAAGAAAAAAGCTTCATGAGGTAAGATTGAGAGCATCGTAACGGTTAATCCATCATCATGTTTGTTTTATTTTAATTTTAGAATAAATTAATGATTGTTTTTTTTTTGTTACTCGTTTGTTGATTATTGATTTTCAAAAGCTTAGTTTTTTTATTCTTGATAAACCGGAAGGACTACTAAGAGTGGCTACTTTTCTACAGTAGTTTTGAAGCAACGACAAAAACTTGTGGTTTCAGAAATGAAGAAAATTTCATACGGCTTCAAAGGTGTTTAAAAGGAAGAGCATTGGAAGCCATTAGAAGTAGGCTGGTAGGAAATTGTGACAATGGCTCTAGTTTTCGGGGCCGACAGTGTACTTCGCATGGCATTACAACAAATACATTGGAAAAAGCTAGAAGAAGAATTCAGCAGCACCACGAACAAATGAATATTCAATCCGCCAGTTTCTCCTCATATAGATGGGAGCTGAGAACAACTGGTGCGCTCTGTAAAAACTACCCTCCATCAAATAATACCCACAAGAAATCCATCGGATGAAATGCTACAAAGCATGTTACTGGAGGTTGAAAATATCGTCAACTCACGCCCTCTCACCTACGTGCTGCTGGACGACGAAAAGCATGAGGCTTTAACCCACTTTTAACCCACTCACTTTTTGTAGGGCTCCTTCAGCGGAATCAAGCCGATACCAGAATTTCGTGATGATGGGGTAGTGCTGAAGAAAAACTGTATGACCTCCCAGCAGTACGCCAACGCTTTCTGGAAGAAATGGAGCCGCGACTATCTACCAACCCTTACAAGAAGAACAAAATGGTTCGATACTGTGAAGCCCATACAAAAGGGTGATGTGATGATTGTGGTAGATGAGAACAGCCCCAGAAATTGCTGGCCGAAAGGAAAAATACTCGAAACAATCATTGGAAGCAACGGCCAAGTCAGAAGAACAATTGTAAAAACGGCTGCTGGAGTCTATGAAAGACAGGACCGCAGATGTTGGTAAGCCGATCAAGGATGTGACAGACATACCGAGAGGGAGTGTTGGCAACCTTGCCATGCAACGTAGTTCATAACAAACATAACCATGAAAGTGATTCTAGCCTGCCATAAAATAAAGAGGAAAAATAATATGTGATTCTAGACAGCTGTCAAAATTGTATAAAATTGGCGGATTCATCACTAAAGTAGTTAAAATTCTAAGTTAATTTCTTGAGTTTAGTTTATATTGTTCAATCTCAATTTGTTTCATAAATAGTTTATTTAAAAGCATGGAGTGTAGTTGTGAAAAGTGAACTAATTCCGAGCCTTGGCGTATGAATACTAAAAATAAATAGAGTCTTTCGAAACATCTTTAAAATAAAACTATATCAAACTGGAAAGCGGAATGTTTGTTTAATTGGATTCCTGGATGCAAACGTTAGACTGTGACATCTGAAAACAGATACGAAGGTTACCAACATCAATCGGTAACACCGCATAAAATGTATGTCTGCATTAGACCAGTGAAAATAGCTTTTTGTGAGGAAAAAATTAGTAACAGCATGTAAACTATTGGATAAGGAAGAAAATATTGCGCAAATGATGGGAAACATAAATTAGGGGCAGAAAAATGTTTTTTACGATTTTCAGCAAAACTAGACCTTCTATCCAAAAAAGTTTAAAGTAAAAGTTTTAGGTAATATAGGTAATAAGTTTTAGGTCTATAACTTTTACATAAACCATTTTTTCACATAATCTAAAATTTGCCGTAAAAATAGAAAAAACCGAGAAAAAAGGTCTTTTCCTTTTTAATTTTTATCTCCCACAGAAAAACATTTTTTTTCACACAATTTGGTGAAAATTAACCTTATTATGTCCCTAATACGCTGTAATTTAATGGAATCAAAATATTTATTTTTACGTTTGATTTTGATTTTAAGCCAAAAAAGAGACCTCATTTTCTCACGAAAATTCTCTTGTGCTGGAAACAGTTTTTTTAAAAAAACTCAATAATCTTTATTTTTGTTGAAACGTCTACTTTTAGATGGTGTAAAAAAAATAAACATTAACATAACATAACATAACACGGAAACATTTTCCAGAAAATGCGAAAAACTGAATAAACTTGATTTGAAAGAGTTATTTTCCAATGATTGTTTAAAAATATTTATTTTTTGTTAAAGTTTACCATTGAAATCCTAAAAACATATATAAATTTTTTCCATAGGAGGTCTAGTTTTGCAGCAAATCGTGAAAAACCGTTTTCTACCCCTAAAAGCTCACTCCATTTCACCCTCGTAACTCGGATCACCTTTAATTTAAGTTTCCCATCATTTGTGCAATATTTTGTTCCTTATGCAAAAGTGTTCATGCTGTTACTAATATTTTCCATTTTTTGGCTGTTTTTAAGGTATCTATACTGGTCTATATAATCAATCCAAAATTAACTTCAACACAATCTTCTTATATATTAATACGCTAAAAAAAAACTTTGTACAGCCTAAGGCTTTTTGTTCGAATTTTGATTAATTTCAAATTTTCACTGCTAACCGATATTAGTGTAATTTAGATTTTACAGATTTTTGGGATTTTTCGCATCATAAATAAAAAAGTTATAGACGAATTAAAATGTATTTTTGAATTTAACGGGCTCCCATATACAATATGAAATGGACTTGCCCAAATCATATATTTTTTTTTCACAAAAATTTGTTATTCTTTTATTCATTTTATTTTAGTCTTCTTATGTACATTGATGTGAATGCATGTGAAAATTTTTTTCTGTTTTTTATATTTTTTTTTCACAAAAACGATACGATTTACTCTTTTATACATAGTAATTTGTGTTTTATTTTAGTCTTATTATAAATACCAGGAGGGCCCGGCGTGCTTCGCTACGCTTATAAATAAAGTTTTTGCGTAGACATTTTGTTGACGTAGAAGCAATGGTTTCAAAAAGTGGTAATGAGAAATGCTAGCATATAATTTTTAATTTTTCTTTTTAAATATATGAATGAAAAATAATCAGAACTCTAGCTGATCAGTTCGGATATATGAAAAATTAACGATCAAATAAGTTTTCAAGTAAGCTTATTTGATCTCTAACTTATTTGATCGCTAATTTGTCATATATCCGAACTGATCAGCTAGAGTTCTGATTATTTTTCATTCATATATTTAAAAAGAAAAATTAAAAATTAAATGCTAGCATTCCTCATTACCACTTTTAGAAATCATTGCTTCTACGTCAACAAAATGTCTACGCAAAAACTTTATTTATAAGCGTAGCGAAGCACGCCGGGCCCTCCTAGTTATAATTAATAGTTTATAATTTAACTTTATTGCCCATCCAATTATTGCTTTTTTTTCTTTTTCATTTTATAGCTAAAAAACCTACATATGAATGAAGTTGTGATAAGTGTGTTGACTGTTTGTTTTTAGATATAATAATAAAATGTCCACTGATAAGATTTTTGTTGGTTGTTACATACCTACAAACAAATATATATCTAAACCTAAATAGAACATGGGATCCTAGGAAAATATATAAATGAAAAAATATAAATATAAAGTAAATTGGAAAATAAACCTCAAATTGCAACACCCGTTATGTTTTAAAAGAAATAAATAAATATGGCAATTTTTTTATGTTACTCAACAATATTAAGGGGTCAGACCCATACTAAATCAATTTTTTAGTTATGTTCATATAGAGATTTTTCGAAGAAGCGTTCTTTGTTCAACCCAATATTTGTATATACTTATATAAGAATGGTTATACTTATTATTATTTAATCCCACCATTTGATTTAGTAATATGAATCAAGCCTCCTCTTCTGTGTATTTAAGCCTGTATTTTTATTACAATTGAAACCTAAAAATAGTTATGAACTTCAGTTTTGACTGCGCCAGTTTTGACTGTTCTATTGAGTAGAGTATTATCTCTGATCTGTATATGCATAGAGACGCAATAATATCAGTACTAACTTTGGTAGAAGAGGAAACTTTGCTAAAGTAGACTCCTCGTTGCTAAACCTCGTTGGAAACTCGTTGCTAAAGTAGAGTTGCACTTTACTTTTAAACAGCAGCGAATCTCTTTTTCACGGCGATATTTACTATCTTCCAATTTGTAACGTCCGCTATATTCGCCTAAACAACAATAAAACCAATTCATCTCCTTTTTCTAATAAAATTTATTTCATTAGTTTCAGTTCACTTTTACATTAATAATAATTTTAAAATTTTCTAATACTTAGTTAAATTTCGAATATACTATAAAAAACAAACGAACGTACTCAATTTTATTTCCAATTCTAACGAACAGATGTCGTTGCTAATCTTTGTTGAATCTTTGGTATTACACGATTTGATTTTTTACGAGAAGATGTAAAACAAGAAACACATTTTTGTTCGATTTTTCCATCATTTATTCTGATTTGGATTAAAGGAAAAAACAATACAGTTTTTTTTTTGATATAGTTTTTTTAATTGTTAACATTATGCGGTGTATCATAATTGTGCGATATTGATATCAATAGAGGTTTAATTAAAAAAAAAATGAAAGAGTTAATTTCAAGATATACATAAAATACCTCGTAAGATATCAATCAATGTAATATCAAAATGTATTTAAAGTTACTGTATCTATTTTAAACGTATCAAATTAAGTTTCATACGCAGTTGATTTTAGCTACAAATTTCATCCAATTTTTCATACTCCATGTTATAAATTTATATAAACCAGAAATTTTTAAATAATTCGTCTTGATTTATAAGATCATTAGTAAAGAAAATAATTAAGTATTATTAATTAAATAGTATAATAAATGTTGGTTCGTAAAGCAACTTATAATTTTTATTTGAATTACAAACAAATTGGAATATTCACGCCGCAATGGGGCACAAAAAATACGAACAATAGTTTTATGTGCCAGAAACCTCGCTCGAAAGGATCTATTTCATGCTGCTGAGTTTTTGAAAATTAAACTTTGAAAATTAAAAACAACGCTGGAAGTGAATCACCAATCAACAGTTGTAATTTAAGGTATTTTTAGATTATAGATATATTAATTTTTGTTTAATTATTCTTTTTTCCCCTTTGGGATGTTAGGATAAATTTAGAAAAAACGTATGAGATTCCCAAATTTAAGATTCGTTAAGGGGAAATTGCATCCCGGGCAGATTTTATTAATTTATATAGTAGTAACAAAGGTCCAATTATTATACGTGGCGTCGAACAAAAGGGACCATTATTTGAGTTATTTTTTTTACAGTTATTAATTTTAGTGGGAAAGCAAAAAGTTAATTTGGGCGTTGGCCGTCAAACCGGTTTTTGCTTTTCTGCCTTTTTTTTGGAAACCACTTACTGGGTTTTTTCTTTAAATATAAAACCAGTTTTGGGTTTTTTTTTGCGATTTTGCAATTTTGCAAGAATTTTTAATTTATCTGGTTCAATAACCTTTTTTCGTTTCAATTCTAATTCAATAATGTATACAATCATGAGGGGTCAGGGGATGCGAATCAGGAGGTGTCGACCAGGGGGGTTTGAGCCGTGGATGAATAAGGTGGAGGAGAGAGAGCATGTGGCATGGAAGGAGGCAATGGATGTGGTGGAATGGGTGATAAATGTGATTATGGTTGAGGTGAAAGATAAAATGTTTTTGGAGATAATGGATGACATTTGTGAAGAGCAGTATGATGAGATATTGGATGGGATGGTGGTTGATATAGTGAATAAGTGCGTGAATGAGGAAGCGAATGGGATGAATGTGGTGAATGAGGAAGCGGTTGAGATGGATGTGGTGAATGAGGAAGTGAATGTGGGCTGGAGAGAAAGGAGGAGGTTCCCATCTCACCGATCACGCGACAGGTAGAGGAGTGGTCTGGTCCACAGGAGGCCCCTGTTCCTCATTGTATAATTAATTAAAATTAATTATTTTTGCTTGTTTGAAAAAAAAACCGTTTTGGGACAGCAATTTTTTTTTGGAGATTGTTTTTTTTGTGCTGTCATTCGAATTTGTTTTTGTACATATTGTACATATTTGTAAATATTTTTGTAAATAATTTTTTTGTACATATTTTCATTGTACATATATTTTTTGGAATAATATTGTATATAGTTCCATTGTACATATTTTCATTGTACATATATTTTTTGGAATAATATTGTACATATTTTTATTGTACATATTTTCATTGTACATATTTTCATTGTACATATTTTTTTTATAAATAGTTTTTGGAATTTTTTTCGTGTACTAGGTTTAATAAATCTCTTTCTCAGCGGTAGGCCTAAAAAGCCATCCATAGAGCTTCACTCTTTAACATTGATGTCGTTCTTAGATCGCCTATGGCCACCGGGGTTATGCGATCGAAGAACATTGGTTTCTTCTCTTCATTCGGCGAGGAAGTTCTCAGGGACGAGGAGTGGTGTTGCTGTGTTTGTACTTAGGTGCAAACCAGTAGTACCATTCTTTGCTCAGAGGCTTCTTCGGTGTAATGAAGAGAAGAACCAATTGTACTTTTGCTTTCAGGATCAGAGGCTTCACCTCATACAAATTCAAAAACTTACCATTTTTTTCCATTTAGCTTGCAATATAAACAATTTTTCATGGAGTTTAGGTTTTGAAGTCTGGTGCTCGGGAGCGTTCTTCAACTTTCGCATTAGGTTTAGTCGTAATTTATTTTTAGGTTAAACAAGCACAACTGGGTCAGTAGAAATGGACCTAGTGTCTAATCGTGACAGTTGTGATTGTTTTATTAGTTTGGGGAGAAACTGTTCTGTAGAATCTGGTCGTTAGGGGCTTTTCTAGTCAGTTCTCACATGCATTGTTGGAGTGGGCTCACGAACGCGGGAATTCAAATTTAAACAAAATGGATATTGTAACCATACTTACTTTTTACAGTTGTCTCCAGACGAATCTTGATTTTGGGAATCTCTTATATTATTAAATAAAGATAAATTAAATAAAACAAATTTTTTTGAAAATTAATTAAATAAAATTTTTATTAAATAAATAATTTTTTTAAATTTAAGTTAATTTTAGGTAGCTAAATAAAATAAATTTTCTTAATTAAGCAAGTAACGTCAAGATATAAATAAATATTTTGTTTTTTTTTTAAAAAAAGAATAAATAAATCAAAGTTAAGACGGTGCATCCGATAAATAAGCATTCTTTTGAATATTTTTTATTTCTCAATTTTTTTTAAAAAAATAAATAAATATATTTTAGGGGTGCTATCGTCAATAACTAATTTTAGGTATATATATATATTTCAGTATATCTGAAATTAAATAAATAAATTATATTTTTATATACAATATTATAGGAATTTTTGTGAAAGGTGAAGTAAAGATTAGCGGCGACAGTGGTTTTTTTTGTTCCTTTACAAGTTTGTTTTTACAAACTTTTTTTTTTGGGGCGTTCGTTGTTTTTTTTTTCGTTTTTGCATTTTTCATTATTTTTACATTTACAGCGTACTAACTATTTTTTTTTGTTGGGAATTGGTTTACACTGTTGTCGTCCGCGAGGTAATAATTTTACGGGTTTTGCCATCGAAATCTCTAGCGTCTGTTTTCTATATACCAAGCCTATAATTTTTTTTTATTATAAAATTAAAATTAGTTGTTAGAATTATTAGTTTTCATAAATTAAACATCTATTCCTAGTTATTAGCTATTATAGTTATAAATTTAATTTTCGGTTTTTAGAATTTAAATAGGTGTTAAATTTAATATTACTATAATTATTATAATTTTTTTTATTAGTTGTTAGAATTTCTATTATTAGTTTAAGTTTAATAGTGCTTCGGTGGTTTCTGACGTAGAGGGGGTGACGACGTTTTTGTGATTTCAAGGGTAAAAATCGTGGTTTTTACCTTGAATTCATGGTGTAACGTCCGCTATATTCGCCTAAACAACAATAAAACCAATTCATCACATGGGATTTTTTGCATTGAATTTCTAGACAATACTTTGTGTGAATTCATAGAATGGGGAACATTTCTATTCTAATTAACATCCTAAGTCACGATTGTATAGTCATTATTGATTGTTTCCAATCAATGTGAAATCAATGACTGACACTTGGTCAATTTGTAGTTCTACATGTATTAACATTAGACTACATTAAGGGATTTCATTTTGGATTTTTTTTGAGATCAATTAAACTCAAGTAAGTAAAGAAGTAATTGGAATATTTTCAATTCAAAGGTATGGTTTGAAGTTTCTCAGAAAAAAAAACTACAATTCACATTTTACGTGTTTCGGATCGGATTCGAACCTACCCTCGTCAGTGCCCGGCTCGAATCTTTGGGCAGACACGCTATCGATTACGCCGTTGAGGCGATGACAATTTCAAAGTTGAAACTTCTTCATCACTTATTTATTTTACTTAAGTTGAATTTTTCCACTGTCATTAGACTCCATATTATGGAAATGCTTTTACATTATATGGGATTTTTTGCATTGAATTTCTAGACAATACTTTGTGTGAATTCATAGAATGGGGAACATTTCTATTCTAATTAACATCCTAAGTCACGATTGTATAGTCATTATTGATTGTTTCCAATCAATGTGAAATCAATGACTGACACTTGGTCAATTTGTAGTTCTACATGTATTAACATTAGACTACATTAAGGGATTTCATTTTGGATTTTTTTTGAGATCAATTAAACTCAAGTAAGTAAAGAAGTAATTGGAATATTTTCAATTCAAAGGTATGGTTTGAAGTTTCTCAGAAAAAAAAACTACAATTCACATTTTACGTGTTTCGGATCGGATTCGAACCTACCCTCGTCAGTGCCCGGCTCGAATCTTTGGGCAGACACGCTATCGATTACGCCGTTGAGGCGATGACAATTTCAAAGTTGAAACTTCTTCATCACTTATTTATTTTACTTAAGTTGAATTTTTCCACTGTCATTAGACTCCATATTATGGAAATGCTTTTACATTATATGGGATTTTTTGCATTGAATTTCTAGACAATACTTTGTGTGAATTCATAGAATGGGGAACATTTCTATTCTAATTAACATCCTAAGTCACGATTGTATAGTCATTATTGATTGTTTCCAATCAATGTGAAATCAATGACTGACACTTGGTCAATTTGTAGTTCTACATGTATTAACATTAGACTACATTAAGGGATTTCATTTTGGATTTTTTTTGAGATCAATTAAACTCAAGTAAGTAAAGAAGTAATTGGAATATTTTCAATTCAAAGGTATGGTTTGAAGTTTCTCAGAAAAAAAACTACAATTCACATTTTACGTGTTTCGGATCGGATTCGAACCTACCCTCGTCAGTGCCCGGCTCGAATCTTTGGGCAGACACGCTATCGATTACGCCGTTGAGGCGATGACAATTTCAAAGTTGAAACTTCTTCATCACTTATTTATTTTACTTAAGTTGAATTTTTCCACTGTCATTAGACTCCATATTATGGAAATGCTTTTACATTATATGGGATTTTTTGCATTGAATTTCTAGACAATACTTTGTGTGAATTCATAGAATGGGGAACATTTCTATTCTAATTAACATCCTAAGTCACGATTGTATAGTCATTATTGATTGTTTCCAATCAATGTGAAATCAATGACTGACACTTGGTCAATTTGTAGTTCTACATGTATTAACATTAGACTACATTAAGGGATTTCATTTTGGATTTTTTTTGAGATCAATTAAACTCAAGTAAGTAAAGAAGTAATTGGAATATTTTCAATTCAAAGGTATGGTTTGAAGTTTCTCAGAAAAAAAACTACAATTCACATTTTACGTGTTTCGGATCGGATTCGAACCTACCCTCGTCAGTGCCCGGCTCGAATCTTTGGGCAGACACGCTATCGATTACGCCGTTGAGGCGATGACAATTTCAAAGTTGAAACTTCTTCATCACTTATATGAAGAAGTTTCAACTTTGAAATTGTCATCGCCTCAACGGCGTAATCGATAGCGTGTCTGCCCAAAGATTCGAGCCGGGCACTGACGAGGGTAGGTTCGAATCCGATCCGAAACACGTAAAATGTGAATTGTAGTTTTTTTTCTGAGAAACTTCAAACCATACCTTTGAATTGAAAATATTCCAATTACTTCTTTACTTACTTGAGTTTAATTGATCTCAAAAAAAATCCAAAATGAAATCCCTTAATGTAGTCTAATGTTAATACATGTAGAACTACAAATTGACCAAGTGTCAGTCATTGATTTCACATTGATTGGAAACAATCAATAATGACTATACAATCGTGACTTAGGATGTTAATTAGAATAGAAATGTTCCCCATTCTATGAATTCACACAAAGTATTGTCTAGAAATTCAATGCAAAAAATCCCATATAATGTAAAAGCATTTCCATAATATGGAGTCTAATGACAGTGGAAAAATTCAACTTAAGTAAAATAAATAAGTGATGAAGAAGTTTCAACTTTGAAATTGTCATCGCCTCAACGGCGTAATCGATAGCGTGTCTGCCCAAAGATTCGAGCCGGGCACTGACGAGGGTAGGTTCGAATCCGATCCGAAACACGTAAAATGTGAATTGTAGTTTTTTTTCTGAGAAACTTCAAACCATACCTTTGAATTGAAAATATTCCAATTACTTCTTTACTTACTTGAGTTTAATTGATCTCAAAAAAAATCCAAAATGAAATCCCTTAATGTAGTCTAATGTTAATACATGTAGAACTACAAATTGACCAAGTGTCAGTCATTGATTTCACATTGATTGGAAACAATCAATAATGACTATACAATCGTGACTTAGGATGTTAATTAGAATAGAAATGTTCCCCATTCTATGAATTCACACAAAGTATTGTCTAGAAATTCAATGCAAAAAATCCCATATAATGTAAAAGCATTTCCATAATATGGAGTCTAATGACAGTGGAAAAATTCAACTTAAGTAATAAGTGATGAAGAAGTTTCAACTTTGAAATTGTCATCGCCTCAACGGCGTAATCGATAGCGTGTCTGCCCAAAGATTCGAGCCGGGCACTGACGAGGGTAGGTTCGAATCCGATCCGAAACACGTAAAATGTGAATTGTAGTTTTTTTTCTGAGAAACTTCAAACCATACCTTTGAATTGAAAATATTCCAATTACTTCTTTACTTACTTGAGTTTAATTGATCTCAAAAAAAATCCAATTCATCACCTTTTTCTAATAAAATTTATTTCATTAGTTTCAGTTCACTTTTACATTAATAATAATTTTAAAATTTTCTAATACTTAGTTAAATTTCGAATATACTATAAAAAACAAACGAACGTACTCAATTTTATTTCCAATTCTAACGAACAGATGTCGTTGCTAATCTTTGTTGAATCTTTGGTATTACACGATTTGATTTTTTACGAGAAGATGTAAAACAAGAAACACATTTTTGTTCGATTTTTCCATCATTTATTCTGATTTGGATTAAAGGAAAAAACAATACAGTTTTTTTTTTGATATAGTTTTTTTAATTGTTAACATTATGCGGTGTATCATAATTGTGCGATATTGATATCAATAGAGTTTTAATTAAAAAAAAAATGAAAGAGTTAATTTCAAGATATACATAAAATACCTCGTAAGATATCAATCAATGTAATATCAAAATGTATTTAAAGTTACTGTATCTATTTTAAACGTATCAAATTAAGTTTCATACGCAGTGGATTTTAGCTACAAATTTCATCCAATTTTTCATACTCCATGTTATAAATTTATATAAACCAGAAATTTTTAAATAATTCGTCTTGATTTATAAGATCATTAGTAAAGAAAATAATTAATTATTATTAATTAAATAGTATAATAAATGTTGGTTCGTAAAGCAACTTATAATTTTTATTTGAATTACAAACAAATTGGAATATTCACGCCGCAATGGGGCACAAAAAATACGAACAATAGTTTTATGTGCCAGAAACCTCGCTCGAAAGGATCTATTTCATGCTGCTGAGTTTTTGAAAATTAAACTTTGAAAATTAAAAACAACGCTGGAAGTGAATCACCAATCAACAGTTGTAATTTAATGTATTTTTAGATTATAGATATATTAATTTTTGTTTAATTATTCTTTTTTCCCCTTTGGGATGTTAGGATAAATTTAGAAAAAACGTATGAGATTCCCAAATTTAAGATTCGTTAAGGGGAAATTGCATCCCGGGCAGATTTTATTAATTTATATAGTAGTAACAAAGGTCCAATTATTATAAATTCTTCCACTAATCAATATAGTCTTCTTCTTAGGAGATAATTAATTTCTTAACCTCACTGTTTGTGAATTTCGAAAGTTTCTAGGGATATTTTATCTCATATAATCCTAAGTCACTTGTGTAGTTATTATTGACTGTTTCCAATCAATTTGAAATCAATTTTACGAGAACTGTCAAGTTAATTTGTGAATCTATGAATTTTTCAATTCGAAATCAGTTTTTGGGTTTATATGAATGAACCTTACAGTTATTTTTTAATTAAAACAACTTTTATCTCTAAACGTGTTTCGGTTGGGATTCGAACTGAAAACCTCATCAGTACCAATGAGTTCGAATCTTTTGGTAGACACGCTATCAACTGCCCCAACGGCGTCGATGGTTAGAAACATTTTAATTACGATGTTAGATCTCTTTTTTCTTAATGAAAAACTTTTTGTCATACTTCACGGGTAACAAAGTTAGTTTATTATTATTATAGTATTCTTCTCTACAACATACTCTTTTTATATGTGTTATTATGGCTTTCCATATTATTCACTATTTGTGTGCTTTTGTCACTTTTGAATTAAAATGCAATATTTAAAAATATACTTTTTTAATATGTTTATTTTTAATTTTTATAAGGTACAACAAAAGGTACAACAAAATGATAAAACCAACAGCACCAAATATAAGAGGATTACCAAAAATACACAAACAAGGTACATCGATAAGACCATTAATTAATTTCACCACAATACCAACATACAAAATAGCGAAGTACATAAACAAACTATTGAAGTATCGCATAAAACTTGATAACAGTTATTCAGTAAAAAATAACACAGAACTAATCAAGAGAATAGAAACAATAATAATACCTCACAACGCAAAATTAGCATCGTTTGTTATAACCAACAAGTATTCTAACATACCAATAAAAGTTACAATAAATATAACAAAAAGTATGTTAATAAAAAATGGTTTAAACCTAACAGATACACAAGAAATAATAAATATAATAACCGAAATAACAAAACTATTTCACACATAACAGTGAGTATTATCAACAAACAGAAGGATTACCTATGTGGAGCCCACTATCTGGAATTTTAGCCGAAATATATCTCAATGATTTTGAAACAAAATTTATACATAATAACTAAATACACACAAAGTTATTAATTAATAATTAATTCCTTTGAATAATTTTATTATTCAAAGGAACGAAAAGACAGATTAATATATTACACCAATACACAAACAGCATAGAACCTTCCATTAAATTCACGTTAGAAAATGAAGAAAATAACACTATAAATTTTTTGGATTTATCAATCAAAAATGTAGATTCAAAACACACATTCAAAATATTTCGAAAACCAACCTAAACGGATCAAACAATAAATATTAAATCACATCATCCATACCAACATAAACTGGCTGCATACAACCACATGATCAATAGATTGAACAATATACCAATGAATGCAAAAAATTATAAAGACGAATTATATAACATAAAATACATAGCCAGTAAAAACGGATATAAAAACGAAATAATTGACACATTAAATTGAAAACATATAAACAAGAAAAATTTGCAAACCCTAACAACATTGAGGATCGAAGAAAACTTAGCGGGCAAAAAATACATAGGCGTAACATATGATAAAACAACATTCCAATTAATGCAAAAAACTTTAAAAAAATACGGATACATTGCAGCTTACAAAAACAAAAATAAAATAGAAAATTACATAAAACCAAAAAAAACAAAACCTTAGACACAGGTGTTCATAAAATTACCTGTGATGACTGCAGTAAATTTTATATAGGTCAAACGGGGCGGTCCTTCACAAAAAGATTTATTGAACACACTAGTTAAATTAATAAAAGTGATCCAAAATCCATATAGGCCAAAAATTTAAAATAGAAAAACACAAATACATCAATATCAACACAAATTTAACCATATTACATAAAAAAAGAAAAGGACAACATCTAGATAGATTGGAAGAAATAGAAATATATAAACATAAAACAATAACAACATTTTAAATGATACAATCAACACTAAAACTAGCAAAATATATGACATAATAATAAAAAATAGCAGCTGAAATAGTATATAAGACCATAGTTTAAGCAAAAATTGTAATAATAATTTAAGAACTGAGGATGACGTAAGTCGAAATCGATATGCAATAAAAAAAAATCAAATTCAAAATTGTTACTATAAGAAAGTTAATATTATTATTAATAAAATAAAAATTAAAAATAAACATATTCAAAAAGCATATTTTTAAATATTGCATTTTAATACCCTTTTTGATCGTTTGGTTGTGGAAAATTATTAGATTGTTTGCTTTTGCACATATTTGTTAGGCCAGTTTTAGCTATTTGAAATAACCCTTTATGACAGAGCAGATTTGACTAAGCTCACAGTGTGACACATCCTAGACAGGAAGCATTTAACACCATAACCTAAAGGGAGAAGAATTGATCAATGGGGGAATGTACAACAAAAATTACATACTTATTTTGAAATAAAACACTTATGAGCTGAGTTTAATATGTTTTAATTACAATTCTACATTAATTTGTATGCCACTCAGTCATTCATAACAATCCAGCTACCTATCTTTTCTCAGTCACAATTGTAATAAAAAACTTAACTTCAATATTCTTTTTTTGTAAATACATTTTTTTAAATTTCTTGAAACATTTAAACCCCAACTGTGATAGTTGTGTTTTTTTATATTTTGCGTTTCTTTGTTTTTTTTACTCAAACATAGTTTCAATTTCTAGCTTCTGTTATATAATCCGTCTATTCTCTATTTACCTCTCATAATCATAAATCTATTAATAGATTTGTCTTTAAATAAAATTAATGAAATACGGATGGGCCAACGGCTGGATAATGATTAATAAATAAGACGACATTTACTGTTATTTTCTCTATACAATAAAGGAGTTAAAAATTTGAGGTAAACTTTCCATTACGAGTAAACTTGGCTTAATTAAAAACAAATGGTTTCATTGCAAAAAATTTCATCTTTAGAGAACAAGAGTTCATTAGTTCAACGAACTGGTTAGCTTTCATTAAGTTAATTTAGAATAACTTATTTTTGTTTATTATTTTTTGCCTGTTTGCCATAGTGTGAGACAATTTTAGATGTGATTTTCTTTTTAGTTTTGTTCTTCTTTTTTAATTAGATTCTTGAATTTGTTGAATAATAATTATAAGTAATTAATAATAATGAAAATAAATACATAATATATGATGTGGTTCACGTGACAAGTGTAAATATGAATATTGATTCCATCATACCAAAATGTTGAAGTTGAAATGACGGTTACACAATATCGTTCCAAATCATAACTATATCGCTTCTTTATTTAGTTACCATTTGAAATAGACCAACCTCAGATATGTAATATTGTAATCTTAAACAAAAACAAAGAAAACAGAACCACATAAAATGAAATAATTATGAGTTTGGTTGGAATGAAATGCAATTGAAAATTGGAATTAAAGAATAATAAAAAATTGAATAGAATTGAATGTGAAATGTTTGTTTAAAATTTTTATTTTGTGTTAGTTCTGTCAGTTTATTCGTTTATGAATGGAATCATAAGAATGACATGAGAAACATGTACAATCAATATAAATGTATGAAGTGGAAATAAGATACACAATATACATTGAAGTCAGTTATAACAATGTTGTTGGTATGATTATTCGCAATTAATTAGGATGGGGAATCGTTTGGGGTATGATATATATTATACTAGCGGGACCCGGCGTGCTTTGCTACGCCTATAAATAAAGTTTGTGTGTATACATTTTGTTGGTGAGTAGCAACCATTTCAAAGAGTAGTAATGAAATATGATTTTCTATTTTTTTTTTAAATATGAATGTAAAAGGATCAGCACTCTAGTTGATCAGTAAAATATAAAAAAATAGTATTATATATAAAACAAAGGATATATAAAAAATACGCGATCAAATAAGTTTTCAGGTGTGTAAGGTTTCAGGTGAGTTTCTATATAGAACATTATACGGAACAAAAATCGATTCACAAATTTTCACAGTGCTCATGTGGTTTCATATACGCTTTTTTTACCGGTAGGTTACCAAAAAAGTTGCAAAAATTTTGATCGTTATCTCATTTTATGGTCAGCAAGGGCAGTAAGAATAGCGACAATACATTCGATGAAGGCATAGAAGAAGTGATGCAAAAAAGGAATAGAAGAAGTGATGCAAAAAAAATCAAAATTATTTGGAAGTTTTTGTATTAGAATTCATAGGATGTGAATTCATAGGATGAGAAATATTTCTATTTAGTCAACATCCTAAGTCATTTTAAAGTCATTTTTGATTGTTGCAAATCAATGCGAAACTAATATCTTACACACGGTCAATATATTGGCATATATGTTCCATATATAGACAACATTAATGGAATATTAATTTTTGGGCGATTTTGTGAGTAATTATTGCTCAAAGTAATTATTGAAAGTATTATTTCCGATAATAAGTAATTATTGTCGGGATTGAACTCACACTCATCAGAGACATCATAGTTCAAAGCCCTCTTACAGACTCAGCCACAGTGGATGAAACAACAATGAAACATATTTTAATTTCCATGTTCAGATAATTTCTAAATTGAAACTTCATTATCTCATATTTATTTAAATTGAATTCTTCATCTGTGATTATACAATTGTAAATTGTATTTGTTCCCGACACGAAACACACAAAAACTGTTTTAAAGAAGTTTTTCTGAGAGAAAATAAAAAATGCTTTAAAATTGCAAAATTCATGTGAATTAAAATAATTACTTTAAGTTTAATCACAAAAATCTCTCAAAACTTTCTTTATTTGAAACAAATAGTGTAAAACTTTTGTTTATTTAACATTATACCCGTCGTATATTGTCGGTATCTCATAAGAAAGGAAATTCAAGAAAACTCATTTTGATAACAGCCGTGTTCGATTTGACTGAAGCATTTGAAACAACGAAAAATTTAATACAATTGTATTTGTTTTATCATTGGTTGTTTCAGCCAAACTAAACGTACCTAACATTCAATTTTCAATTTCATAAAATTTTGTTATTTATGTAAACATTGACATTAAAAACAACGTTTTAAATACACATACGGCACCATCTATTGGCTAACCCAAATTTATGGGGCGTATCACACTATCAAATATATTGGTCAATAAAAAAAATTTGATATGAAATTGGAGTGTAAAGAAAGGTTGTAAAATAAACTTTGCTAGTTTTTCATCCAGTTTTGATGACAACTTTTTTTACCTCTAATCGTTCTATTTTAATTAGCAATACAAATAAGAGTATTTTTCAATTTGATATTGATTTTTGTAAATTAACATTGATGAAGATCAATGAAAAATTTAAAAAAATAAATAAATAAATTTAAATTATTGTTTTCTTTAATGTTTACTCTTATTTTTATTCAAACTTTATAAAAACCAATACAATAAATTTTTTACAGGTTTCGATAGTTTTTAACACTTCTATAATTAATATATAACCTCCACAATAGTTATTTAAGTATTAAGGGCAGTAAGAGTTTTATACCGATTGAGGATATATGTTTTGAGATCGAGACGAAGTCGAGATCTCTAATATATCCGAAATCGGTAATACTCTTAATGCACAAAATGCTTATTACGTTTTTTGCACGATTAATAAAAATTCAATTAAAATTATTTAAATAATAAAATTCATTCACAAAATTCAAGTTTGAATGTTTTAAAGAAAGTTTCTTAAAATGTCATTTCAAAATAGTAAGCTTTGCGTTTCATCATAATTCTATAGGTTTTTTTGTTGCAAAACTTAATTCCATCGAATATTTTCTCAAAAATAAATTGCTTTTAAATCTTTTAATTGCAAGTATTTTAAATGAATATTATTTAAATTTGAAGCTAGTGAATAGACGTACACAATTATTTAACTAATAATCGTTTTTTTTCACACCCTGAGGTCGCCCTTACTGGTAAGTAATTACTTACCGCATGCATGATCGGTAAGTAATTACTTAGCGACCTGTGATTTGTAAACGAAACTTACTATGTTTATTTACGAATCAGTAAACATGCAAAATCTTATCAATAATCTTTGGTAACGTATTTGACTTAGCATAATATGCTTTTCGTTTATTATCAAATAAAACAAAATTTTCTTTACTAAAACATATTTGATAGTCTAATAATGGCCTTATACAGATGTTGAAGTTTATTATCAGTCGCATTTTTTCTTCGGACAACTGTCCGGGACAGCGATTGTTTTATTTATATTTTTTCGTTCAAATTAAAATTATTTCAATTTTGATTGCATAAATATTAAATATTTATCGTTTATCCATCCATTTTAATTAATCTTTTTAAAATAAATTGGCAAATTAAATTTATTTTTACCAGTTCGCAACAAATCTTGTGTTTTATCGAGAGCAGTTCAGAACAGGTGAGGGAAATAAACAATGGGACATTTTTAGTACAATTTTTGAAATTAACACTATCTTCATGTATGTTTATTTTTAGATGTCAAAAACATTACATATATGTACATACGTATATACGTACAAAACAAAAAATAAAATTTAATCTTTAATTTATATTTTTTTTTAGCTCGAATCTCGTCGTTTAAATATAAAATATATGGTTCTTCATGAAATAAACAAATATAACACAAGCGTAAACAAACATTAATGGCGATTGTCAAAATATTCACTTGAAGCTAGCTACAATTTAGTTCCAAAAATTTCCCTGTATTTTAACAATATTTTTCTCTGTCCTGGACAGCCAGTTCGAAGATAAAACGCGACTATTAATTGAATAAATTGATTTACGCTGCCATCTGAAAGTTGACATATGAAACATCCATATTCAAAATTTAATTCGCAATTAAAAAATATTTAGGGATTTAATCAAGATAATAACTATCCTATCTCTCAAGCTGGACCATCATACACATATTGTACAAAATTTCATCAATATTGGTTACGTTGTTGCGGAGTTCATCGCGGACAAACATCGTGACACGTGATTTTTATATATATAAGATGCTCAATATTGTCAGTAATTGTCAGTAATAGTACATAAAGAAACTCAAATTATTTAATTGTAGTAAAATGAGAAATTTCATAGTTATTTTTTAAAATTATTCAAGTTGTGTTTTGAATGAAATCCCATATAAATTTTATTGAATTTATTCTCTTTTCCCCCTTTTGCAGCGCCAAAAGAAATTTAAATTATTTAATTGTAGCAAAATGAGAAATTTCATAGATAATTTTTAAAATTATTCAAGTTGTGTTTTGTATGAAATCCCATATAAATTTTATTGAATTTCGTTTCTTTTCCCCCTTTTGCAGTGCCATTGCAGCAAATACCGGAACAAAATAATCGCTCAATAACATATGATAGTCTATATGCGCCCTACATGGATGATTGAAAAGTCGATAAAGCAGGTTTGACAGTAAATTAATTAATTTACGCCGCCATCTGAAAGTTTGCTTATGAACTATCCATATTTAACATTTAATTCGTAATTAAAAAATATTTAGGCGTTTAATCAAAATAAAAACTATCCTATCTCTCAAGTTGGACCGTTATACACACACTGAACACAATTTTATTACAATTGGTTTGGTTGTTGCGGAGTTTATCGCGGACAAACATCGTGACACGTGATTTTTATATATATAAGATAATGATAATAGAAGTAAGATTATGTTACTATAAATTACTTAGTGATTATGATTGCTAATTTGCCTGGATATTTATGTACGACAGACAGAATCACATGACAAAATTAGACAAAGATTTTCATTCATAACAAATTTAAAGGGTACTATTTAAACTCATACTGCTATTCTTTGTTTAATTGTTTTGCTAACGTTAAACAAAGACAATTTGAGATGCACTTTTCATATGCTGTAGTACTAGAACAGTTTATATAGAGTTAGCTAACGAGTTCTACCGATATAATTACTAACAAATATTAGCAATGGAAAAATTAGAGGTAATAGACAATCTTGATTTAAAAAAAATAAGTTATAAAAGAACTTTTGATTGTGC
Source organism: Diogma glabrata (assembly GCA_963693315.1). Taxonomy (NCBI): domain Eukaryota; kingdom Metazoa; phylum Arthropoda; class Insecta; order Diptera; family Cylindrotomidae; genus Diogma; species Diogma glabrata. The sequence goes on from CAVNZG010000322.1 coordinate 99,216, forward strand.
CGCTCCACTAATGGTTATGGAGGGTTATCTGCAACAGCCTGGAGAAGATAATCTGGCTGGAGCAGTCTCAATACGAACCAAAGCAAGTGTCATCACAAAGCTTTTACAGAGTCTGTCATCTGCCATTATTTGAAACAAATGTTTTAAGGCGCCCGGAATGTTTATGCAGCTCGATAGATGTTAAATTATTATATGTTAATAATTCATTATCACCATGAAATATAAATTAAATAAGAAAACAAAGCTATTTATTATATTTATTTAAATTTTTTTAAAAATTTTAAGCTTGTCGTAAAATAAAACTGTCCAACATTTAAGACATTTAAATCAGATGAACCCTAGTACCATTTGTTATTGGAGAATTATTTAATGCTAACCCTTACAAAATTCACTTATCCTAATATTTTATAATTATATAATCAAACATATTGAAACTTTTTTAAAAGTTTGAAGTAACAAAAAAAAAACATGAATGAAAAAGTCACATTCACGCAACTTTTTTAAGTAAAAGTAATTAAATCTGTTTTTCAGAGACACATAATTATAAAAATTATTATTTTATACGTCAAGTTTTTTTTAATTTTATGTTGATTTAAAAATTACTATACTATAAAAAAATGAGCAAAAATAAGAACGCGATCATTAAAATTGATTAAAAGTTCACACGGACTCGTTGATCGTTTTGAATTTATAACAAAGTGGATGTGGATACGAAATTTAAAGGGAGTTTGTGATTTTCTTTAGTAATAAATTTTATTTAGAACATAAATTTCTGTTCTTCGTTTTTTATCGACGACGGGTTAAAATACAAACCCAAAGAAATGAAAAAATTGGGAGTAGAAAAATATATATTCAAATCTTAAAGAATTAATATTCATGGCAACGCAGTCTTATTTCAAATTTTAAGAAGTAATCTTCGTACTTTTTTTATTCGATCATATCTAATTGATGATCAAAATAATAACAATAACATAAAGAAAAGAAAAAAAATGAATTCGTTGAGAGCTGGATGCTGCCGATTTTTATTCAATTTTCTTTATTTTATTATTCTAATTCTCATTCTACTTGTTTTAGACTAAGTATAAAATAATAATTTTTTTCATGTTTAAAATAAGATTCGACTTCCTCCCAAGAAATATATACAAACAACAACAACAAGAACAATATATAAATGATTTGTAATGTATAACAACCAAGAAACAAAAAAATAATTAATAAAAGTAGAAAAGATGAGAATCAAACAAAAAATAAAAATGGATCTTGAAAATTTTTGGAGTTTCTTATAAACATAAATAAGCAATAAAAAATTTGTTGAATTGTACTGTCCAAGGCGGTTGAAAAGTATCTATTGTAAAAATGAATTGATTTGGAGATAATTCTCACTGCATTTATTCATGTGCCCACTTAGAGGCTGGATTTTCACAGAAATCCTTTTGGTATCATCAACAAGTTGACTTCAGATGAAATGAACCACTTATTACCATTCTCTTCTTTTATTTACATACTTTATATGTTATCTTTCAATATTACGAGTTTATACGATCGGCCACGCGCAAGACTGGTTCGGTTTGGTTTCAATCTTTTTTGTATCAAATATAAACATAAGAAATAGAAGAATAATCGTACAAGAAAGGCATCAGTAAAAAGAATAAGAAATACACAAACAAAAAATGTTGATTGGTGAGAAATTATTGAATTATTTGATGAAAATCATGAACGACTATATATAAGTATGTAAGTTCTCGTACAATAAGTTATCATGTCTGGAAACAAAAAATTGTTGAGGTTTGATTGGAATTGATCGATGTTTTACTATTGTTAAATTTAATAAAAAACAAACCTTTTGCAGATCTAATTTTGATTAACAAAACTGAATGAATTTAAAGATTCATTGAACGATTTTTTGTGGATTAACGAACATCTGTGTTGTTTTAGATGGAAATTTTAGGATGGGAATTTTCGATTTTAATTATTCTTTTAATGAGTTTTAAATCAATTTTTCATATCCATAAAGAGTAATTATACAGAAATCTAAAGAAAATGTTCTCAAAAACTTGTTGGGGATTTGATTTTTGGATTTTGTGGTATAAGAAATAATTTAATTAAAAAGATTTATGCGAACTGGTAAGAATTCTTTGTCTTTGATAAAAGTTTTTATTTCAAAACGAGTGTTTTTTTTCCTTTGATATGTCAACCGCAGACGCGTACCTCTCCAATTAGTTTTCTGCATGAGATTTATTTGAAGATTTAATTCGAGGCAATTGAGTTATGGGTGGGTGATCAACCCATATTTTTTATTTTAATAAAATGTGTTGTGTAGTAGGTTTTATAACATGTGTCACAACAACACATGACAAAATTTAAGGTCAAGGTTCCAAAACAACATGCCTTTTTTGTTATTTTTTTTAAAGAATGGATAACTAAACAATAAAATCCTGCAAACATATAAAATATGACATAGGCAAATTTTTAATGATAGGATTGAGAAAATAAAAATAAAATAAGAGATGGAAAGCAAATTTTAAAAATTTGAAAGAACAGAACAAAAATGAGGTTGCCAATTTTAAATCCAGTTATAGTGGCATATTCCTTGATCATGTAACGCACTGTCTTCCTCAATGGTTAATAACAATAACGTTAAGGAATAATGTCACAAAAAATAACGTGCCATCATCAAGGAATACTCTATAGCTAACCCGACAAACATTATGTGCATGGTGCACGAGTCTATGCACATATCGTGCATGTTTTTATTTTAATAATTTTTAAATTTTTTTAAATATTCTAGTACAAATTTTAAATTTAGCTGAAGTTTAAAAGTATTTGAGTACTAACCTCATACCAATTTGTTCTAATTTAACATGTATACAAAATGAGCTTAGAACTTTCGGGCATAAATACATAAATATTTGATTTATGACTTTTATGTCTAGGATCTTCTAATAGGTTTTGAATTTTGCTTACACTAATATTTTTGAAAATGTCATTACGGCAAATGAAGATTGCGGTCGTATTTTTAAGTTGTAAAATGAAAATGTGTGATTGATAATGTAAATGAAGCGTCCATTTTTTCGCCATTTTTTTTAATGATACAATTTAAATGAAAAAAAAATCAGAATTCAAAATATTTAAATATTTGACTTAAGTACATATAAAAAGTAATATTGTTTTTTCACAATTTTCTTAATATTATAAAAAAATAAATTTAAATATCAGTAGACTGACATGAAAATGATAAACAAAATATATTAAAAAAAATTATAATAATTTTTTTTGAATCACCAAAATTAATTATTCAAAGTACCCGTTTGATATATCTCCATGTTTTCATTGTGAACGTAATGTAAACGTAAACAAATTTCTTTTGTACATAATTTTTGATGTAAATAAAATAATATTCATGAATTTGAATATGACAAAAGTTGTATTATCTCATAAAAAGTTAAAGTCATTTTAAAAAATGTTATTCTATTTTTCAATCTCCATTTTTTTATTCTTTGTTTTATTCTTATCATTAAATAAATTTCGTTTCGCTTGGTTTTGTTATTATTCCTGAAACATGCGACTAACATGTGCTAATGGGTTTTACTACAAGTGCTCGATATGGTGCACATCATGTGCATGAAATATATTAGTGTAACGACAGACTATTTTAAATTTTTACTCTAAAATAATAGTATTCATATTTAAAGAAATTCGCTAATAATTTATTAATTTATTTCTCTTCAACTGTAATAAGCGTAGGGACATTTTGTTGTAGAACTATGCAATTAAACATTTTTTTTGTTGATGACTTAGCTACCTCACTCAATGTCAATTAATAATAATAATATTCATATGTGCGGTTGTTTTATTTATAAAAAGTAAAATTGTTGTCTGTATTGGAGAAAATTGTTTATTTAGAATCTGTGTGCGATGGGAAAGATAATAGAGAGGGAAACAGGAAACAGGGAAACTGTCTGTATATAAGCGATCAAATTATTTTGATCGGATGATTATGTAAATCTGATATCAACAAGTTAACATGTTTTATCGTGCCACTAGTATTTTAAGTGCTTTCATATAATTGAAATAATTTGAATATTTTAAATAAAGGAATTATAATGTTATATTTTTTTGTTGAGTACAATATGTTTTTCTTTTCATTTCAAAATGAAGACAGATTTATATGTGTGCATGTTATGTCATGTTATAAAAACAAAAAGTATTGATACTGAATACAAAACCTTTATTTATATGCTAATAACGTTAATTTATCGACGTTTTACAAAAATATATAACTGTTATTAATTGGCCGATAATAATGCTGCATATAGTTATATATATATATATATATATATATATATATGTATATATATATATATATATATATATATATATATATATATATATATATATATATATATATATATATATATATATATATATATATATATATATATATATATATATATATATATATATATATATATATATATATATATATATATATATATATATATATATATATATATATATATATATATATATATATATATATATATATATATTAGAGTGGTCCAACATTATATGGAGAAAAATTGATTTCGGAATTGCAGTCCCTTTAATTTTTTTTCTTTTGTCATTTTAATAAACTGACATAAATATTGTAACAATACATTGATATTTAAAGGTCGCTCATGAGTCATGAATATCACGACTTAGTCAAAAGTTCCTCTTGCAGTGGGAAATGTCAAGTCCAGGCCACTTTTGACTTACTCAATCTCTGGTAAGTCACTGAAGATGTTATAGGAATGTCATTTGACACTATTGCCTCTTACACAGGGTTTGATAAGGGAGCATGCGTTCTGCTAGAGAAATTACTTAGCAGAAATCTTCTTTACTCCGCATGTCATTATCACATTCATGAATTGATCATCAGTGAAGTATTTACCCGTCTGTTTGGCTCTACTAGTGGTCCTAACATTAGACTTTTTAGTGGTCCTAACATTAGTCTAGCATTGGTCAAACTATAAATTACAAACCATTCGACGAAGTCAGGTGTAGTGACCCGCTATTGCAGAAAATGAAGCAAAATGTTGGGTCATGTTTGAAAAAGTTCTTATCTGAGGAACTGTCTATATACATAGAAATGATTATAGAGAAATAAGCAAACAAGCAGCAATATCACTTTTCTTTACCAGGAGCCTACCATATAGCCCGGTGGATCGCTAAAGTCATATACTGCTTCAAGATATATTTTTTTAGAGAGCAGTTCAAACTGAGGGTATCTGAAAAAAAGTTTTAACTGAATTCAGCCTGTTTACTTCACATGTTTATGTTACAGCTTGGATTGCATATCCTCTGTCTGCTGATGCACCGATTAATGACTTAAATTTGGTCAAAGCTATCAAACAGTTTTCAAAAGTAAATGTTTCTGTAACCAGAGCTGCCATGAAAAAGTTACAAAACCATCTTAGGTATTTGGTTCCACTATCCTTATCTTATCCAAAGTTGTCAATGCTGAAAAGAAACAAATAGTGAATGCTATGGTTTTGAATGGCAATGACTGGTCTGTTCATGAGATACTTTATGCCGCTAAAGAAGTAGCTGCACTTGAAAACAGTGAACTTTACGATTTAATAAAACTGTCATCTAGCGCTTCCTTACAGTTGCTGGGGCAAGATATTTCTGTTCTTGCAGAAAGTGAACCAGATGCTTGGCATAGCTTACCTATGTATGCGTAAGGGCAGCCAAAGCAATCAGGTCTTTAAAAGTTGTGAATGACATAGCAGGATGTAGTACTGGTCTCATGTCTGCATTTAACTAATTTTTAACAAAGAACGAATCGGAAATTCAACGACTCATCCAAGTTGTTGAATATCACAGGCAGCGTATAATGGAAAGTGGATACGTCGAAAAAGACTCTGATGAAATGTTATACGTCTACATTGTTTAATCTATAATTTCAATTGCTGAAAATTATGCATATCGAAATTAATATGTATTTATTGTATAGTTTTTCTCTTCACATTTTACTTCGGTCTGAAAGACCTAAGTATTACATTCATGAGCTCAAAGTGAAATTCTTACCCCCACTTTTTTTGGCATTTCTCGACGTTTTAGGACCTACTGATTCTAAAAAAGCAAAAAAAAAAATGTATGTCTGTCTGCCGGCCGTCCGTCCGGCCGTCATTACCTACACTGCAGGGAAAACGACTGGAGGGATTTCAAAAAATTTTTTTTCTAAAAATAGGTATTCACAAGGGACAGGTCCGAAAGGACGCTGTGTTCGATAACTGTACCGGAAGTGTGTCAAGAAAATCATTATGTGTGTCAAAAATAGCAAATTTTCATATTTTTGGCTAAAAAAACGTTCATTTTAAGTGATTACGAGTAGGAACATTAAATTTGGAGAAATCTTGATGGTCGGGATTGGTATGTGAGATCAAAAACTAGATTATTGCATTATAAGTTTGTCAAAAAATAGTTGTCAAGTGTGTCAAAAGAAAGATTTTTATCTATTTTTTTACCTAATATTTTGGAAAAAAAATAAAATTAATTAGAATTATGGCATCATAAGTTTGTCAAAAAATGTTGTCAAGTGTGTCAAAAGAAGGGTTTTTATTTATTTTTTACCCTATTTTTTTAGAAAAAAATAAAATTAATAGTTCGTATGACATGATATTTTATTATTATTATTGAGAAATATGGCATTATAAGTTTGTCAAAAAATAATGTCAAGTGTGTCAAAAATGATTTCATTTATTTTTTTAGCCAATTTTTTGGGAAAAAAATGTAGCTGTTTTTATGACGTAAATGTAATTTAAAATGAAATTGGACATGGAAATTTTTGAATTTGTTATAGTTTTTGAAATATTTTTGGAATTATGAAAAAGTTTGTATTTTTGATTTTGTAATAATTTTTGCAATATTTTTAGAATTTCGGAAAAAGTTTTAATTTTTGATTTTGTAAGAATTTTTGAAATATTTTTAGAATTTTGAAAAATTTTAAATTTTTGATTGTATTATAATTTTTGGAATTTAGAAAAAATTTTCAATTTTTGATTTTGTAATAATTTTTGCAATATTTTTAGAATTTTGAAAAAAGTTTGAATTTTTAAGAATTTTTGAATTGGAATTTAGAAAATATTTAAATATTTGATTTTATTCTAATTTTTGGAATATTTTTTGAATTTTGAAAAAGTTTGATTTTATTTATAGTTTAACAATATTTTTGGAATTTTGATTATAATTTTCCGGCAACGTATTGATGTTTCGTGTTAGTTTTGTAATAAATTTTTAAACAGAGATAAAAAATACTTGTACTTTGACAAAGAGATATACATCGCTGCCCAAAACTAAAAACCATGTCCTCATAAAAGTTTTTTGCCGAAAACTATATCATAATCCTTAACCCTGACCGTAGTCTTGATATCTCAGAGCTGTGAGATTTCAGCCCCTCCATATTTTAGCTCTTGTATTCTTATATTTTATATTTTATATTTGTATATTATATTTTTACTTATGTTAAGATTTTGTAACAATTTGAAATTATTTGCTGATCTATTTGCATTTTTTTAATGATGAATAAAATTTAATCCTCGTCTCACTTTTTGTTTTGATTATAAATTTGGATATAAAAAAAAAAAAATTTTTTTAAACTGTGCCTCTATGAGCGACCTTTAAATTTACTTCAAAATTTCTATAATCTCGCATTTCAGATTTGGCATTTAAAAGAAAAAAAATGGGGGGTCTGCATTATGAATTTCAAAAAAAATATATTTTGAACCACTCTAATATATATATATATATATATATATATATATATATATATATATATATATATATATATATATATATATATATATATATATATATATATATATATATATATATATATATATATATATATATATATATATATATATATATATATATATATATATATATATATATATATATATATATATATATAAATATATATATATATATATATATATATATATATATATATATATATATATATATATATATATATATATATATATATATATATATATATATATATATATATATATATATATATATTTATATATATATATATATATATATATATATATATATATATATATATATATATATATATATATATATATATATATATATATATCTATATATATATATATATATATATATATATATATATATATATATATATATATATATATATATATATATATATATATATATATATATATATATATATATATATAGATATATATATATATATATATATATATATATATATATATATATATATATATATATATATATATATATATATATATATATATATATATATATGTATATATATATATATATATATATATATATATATATATATATATATATATATATATATATATATATATATATATATATATATATATATATATATATAAATATATATATATATACATATATATATATATATATATATATATATATATATATATATATATATATATATATATATATATATATATATATATATATATATATATATATATATATATATATATATATATATATATATATATATATATATATATATATATATATATATATATATATGAAGCTAAGAGGAGATGGATTTGACATAGTTGGTATTCAATAGGACAAAATTTGTTAATGTTATCACATCTGTACAATCTAATGAAGATATGATACCAACTGGGTTTCAATAAGAGGAAGATTGTTTAATTCCTGTCTTAGGTTAGGTGATTTTGGAAATTATCAACAACAGCAAGATACAAATTTATTAATATGGTGCTAAAAATTACTATGGATTTATTTATTTTTGTGGAAGAATCATCCCGTGGATCAATATTCAACAAATAATTATTGTAAGCCATTTGATTTATATAATTTTGTATTTGTGTTTGTTTTTCAATTAAAAAAATTTTTTTATGTTAAATTAAAATTTCTTTTTTTAAGTTAAAACTTCTTTAGACGCGTTGTGTAATTTTGTATGGGGAAAAATTTATATATTCGAGTTACAATTTTTACATATACATTTCATCACCAAAATATTTTTAAATATGAAATACATCTATCCGTTTGTAACATTTCAAATTGCAATATGGATATCGCGGTCTACTGATGTTCTATAGGTCGTGAGTTCAATTCCTGGAGTGATATTTTATATTTTTGTAATGATATTTTAAATTTTTATTAAATACCATTAAAATTATTTTTTATTCATGAATTCATAAAAATCATAAAATTCTTCTTACGAATTTTAAAAAATTGATCCATATTCCAGTTTTTTAAAGTTATATTGCTACTATCTTTTGCATTCGAGTCATCATGCTAAATAAATATTGAATACATAAATTGAACATTGCTTTACATAAATTAGTAAATACGATTAGTGTGGTTAGTATTTATTATGATTAGTGATTAGTATTTATTTTAAATTTACAGACCGATAAGCCTACATTGTGTTTCTAAATAAGAAATACATCATCAAAATATATAAAAAATTGTATATGTATAAAACAGAAAGTATGTCTGTTTGTCCTTTATGCATTAATACATAAATCATTCTGAAAATTTGGGAAGCTGTTGTGTACACTAGCCCAAAGGTAAGTGGCAAATTTTCTATTTTCAAAAACTGCACCTCAGGGCCCTTATAATTATCTTAAGGGATTTTACCGAAATGTTGTAATTATTTAATTTGGTTTTTGTTTAAATATCGTTTTAAACAGTAGTTTGCTTTGATCAATGTTTTTTTTTTGTTGAACATAATTTTTATTAAATTAAAAATAACGTAAAAAAGAAAGTATAAGCTGAAACAATTACATTTGTATATCAAAATTATATGTATTGGAATTTAACACAAACACATGTTACAAATTTTATCATCTACACCAAATATGTTGTTGGTTAGGAATTGTATGTTTTTAAAATTAAGTGAAGACTTAATACATATAACTTGATACTTGATAACATCGATTATATCGATTTAAAGCTCACAATTACGAGACGGAAATCGCATAAATTCTATAAAAAAGAAGCATAGCTTATGTATGATTAAACATGGATGGCAATCATGATAAATAAACTAATTAAAAATGGTGACGCTAAGCTGATAGTGATTTGCAAATGGCAACAATGCGCATTAATATCAATGAATTTACTTAGCTTTCCGCAGGAGGATTTGTAAAATTTATATTGTTGATCTATGGGTGGACAACCACGCGTACTTTAGTCCCTACTATTGGCATATGAGTTGTCTTGGGTTTCCGTATACCACTGGCAAAAGCAGTGAAATCTCATTAGCATTAGTGATACGTTAGGGATGCTGGCGGATGAAAGTTTTTTTAATCAACGATACCATCCCTTAGTTTTAGTTATGGAATATTCTTTGATGACATGCTATTTTTTTAAAAATAAAATGTGTTTGGTAGTAAAAATTACAAGATGTGTCACAACAACACATAAAAAACTTTTAAGAACAAGGTCCCACAACAACATGCTTTCGGTGTTGATAGACGCAAATTTTTCTATGATATTGTTACGAGTACAGAAAAATCTAAACGATTACAGAAAGATCTAGACGATTACGGTCACTTCCAGGAAAATAAAATCAACAAAACACAACAGAAAGTGAATGAAATGAATATTGTTGTTGTTGTCTCTTCTTAGAAATAGGGTCAACATAAACGATTTTATGAATCAAATCAACATAACGTAAAATAATCGAGTATTCTAATATTTTCTCAAGGTTTCTGGAAAGTGATGTCGAATTATCTAGAAGTATTGCAGAAGGTATATAAGAAAAATACCTTTTGTAGTTTTTAATTAGTTTTATTTTAGACCTGCGACAGTAAAGTGAAATTAAATGTAAAATTAGTTTATTTTAAACCTGCGATTGTGAAGTTAAAATTATAAAAGTGATTTTTAAATTAGTGAATAAAGTTATAAGTGTTATTGAGTAGAACTAATTTGTGTATTATTTTGAACGTTGAGTTACTGGAAATTTCTACAATAAACCGTTGGAGTTCTGAAGCTGTTAAAAGAATATTCTAGTCAGGAATATTGTTTGGTGTATTGTTTTCCTGTTGTTGTGGAACAATTAAGGTGTTGAATACTTAATAAAACCTGGTGTTTGTGCTTACTAATCAGTGATCGAACTCAGGAAGAGATTGGGAATTACGTTTATCGAATTGTGAGTTAGGCCAATTCGAAGGAAGTTTGGAAAAACGTAACATTGGTGACATCGGCGGATTAGTTAGCTGTTAATAATGGTTTTATTAAGTGATTTGAAGGTTCTTGAGTTAAAGAAAGAACTAGAACAACGTGGATTGGCAACAACCGGCAACAAAACTGAATTAACGATACGGCTTCGAGAAGCTATGGAAGCTAGTGGAGTAGTTGTGGAAAGTTACCAGTTTGGAGTGATTAGTCCAAATAATGATCTAGTGGCAGCTGATGAGGAGAAAAGTTCTGTTGCGGAAACAACAACCTCATTGCCACCTGCAAATTGTGATTTTACGCAGTTAATGGCTATGATGCAACAGATAAATTTGAACTTGAATGAAAAACTGGATCTTGTAAATGCTAATATGGATGCCGTAAATGCCAATACGAATCAAAGCTTGGCTGCTACTAAGGAAGAAATTAGTTATAACATCAATCAACAAATGGCCGCTACAAAGGAAGAAATCAGCTGCAACATCGATCAACAATTGGCTGCAAATAAAGAAGAAATCAGTTTGAACGTCAAGCAAATAATGGACGAGAAACTTCTCGAAATATCTACTACGTTACGGGAGGAAGTAGGCAGAGTTCATCAAGAGGTGAAAGAGCTAGAGCAGAAAGTACTTGATGAAAACAAAAAGGTACTTGCAAAAGTAGATGATTTCGAGAAACGGTTGCAAGATGTTGAAACGAATAAAGTCACTTCACATGTGGTACAACAAATAGCAAATATTAAACTAAAGCCACCATCGTATGACGGTACCACATCTTTCGGCATCTTCAAGTTCCAGCTCGAGACCGCAGCTGATCAAAATGTTTGGAACGCTGAAAATCGTCTTGCTGCATTGATAGTTGCCCTTAAAGGGGAAGCAGCTGAAGCATTACAAGCAGTACCAGAAAACGATCGCAAAAGTTATGCTGAAGTGATGAATGCGTTGGAACGAAAATATGGCAGCGACCACAAAAAGGAGCTATACCGGATCGAGTTAAAGGGTCGCTTGCAACGGAATGGAGAAAGCATTCAGGACTATTCTTCGGCAGTAGAACGCCTTGTACATTTGGCACACTCGAATACTCCACCGAATTTTATGGAGAAAATGAAGATCGAGGCGTTTACTGATGGTATTCGTGATCCAGAAACACGAAAAGCAGTAATGTTGTCGCCAAAAGCAACATTCGCAGAAACTATTGCTTATGCCTTAACAAATGAAACTGCACAAGCAATTATTAAACCATCAATTAAAATACGCCGGGTGGAGTTGGCTGATGAAAACAACTACAAGTCAAGACCACGAGAGAGTGTCAGAAGTGATAGAATACGATGCTGGTTATGTGGCAAGTTGGGCCATATTTCGAGGGAATGCAGAGATGTGAGAAGGAAACGAACAAGATCAGCATCGCCTATGCAGCGACGTCCAGCAGAAGAACGGGTGCAGCAAACTAGAGAAGACAATGGAGCAGCACCGCATCAGTTAAACTACAACGAGTCAGCCTAAAGGGGCGTAAGCTGGCTCCCACAACCGATTGCCCCATAACCT